>APFE030574578.1:0-22912 GCA_000404065.3 Pinus taeda
AATAGGAGGCCAAAGGAGAGGCTTATACACACATTGTGAAGGACTATATGTGTGGAGAACAAAAACCCTAGAGAAGCCACAGACCCTAAGAAGAAAGTTAAAACCAAGAAGGAGGATGAGTTATGACTTGTGCTTGAAGGAAAGTTATGTTCAAGAAGAGAGGTTGAGTATTTGTTCCTAAGAAGAGGTTGAGGGTTTTCGTTGGATCTATGCTACTAGATGAATCAAGGAAGGTCTATTTAGGACTAATCCGTGCTCTAGTTTAGGCAACAAACCCTTTGGTGGCCTTTTATTATAGGCCCAAGCTAGATAAGGGATGACCATTTTCAAGGAGAGACTTGGTCAAGGATCTCTTCATGTAAATAAGGGCTAACCATAGATAATTTCAAGAGGCCAAGGCTACGAGGAGTAGGGCGTAGGTAAGGCCTTAGGAAATGGTATGAAGTTGTAGATAAGGAAGGTGTGGTGCCTTGTGAGGAAGGCCACAAACCTCAAATTTGTATGATAGACCAAGTTGCAACAAAGATCGGGTGAAGTTCGAGGTTGGCATATAAAGTGGATTGAGGGTCTGAGAATAAGGTTTTATTAAGGGCTACAAGCAGGAAGCGTGTGAAGCTGTGAAATAATTAGAGCCTGGACGAGGTATATTTATGAAGGAAACAACCCTAAAGGAATTGATCAAGGTTTGATTAGGGTTGTTCGTGTATAGGTTGAAGCATTCAATAGGAATCCAAGGCAGGAAGGGGCCTTGAATAGTTTTTTGAAGTTCCTGGAAAGATGTCATAGTTAGAACTAGAGGTTTGGCACAATAGTACATTGAGGAAGATGACAACCATGCCTAAGAGGAGGAAGGATTAGGCTAACTGAGTTGAATATTAGTCTAAAGTCTGGTGGGAGAAGGCCTAAAGAAGTTGGTCACTATAAACAATAATTGGGCATTGTCTAAAGGATCATAAAATAGACAAAATAATTTTTTAGCAACCAAAGGACAAATGCTACAGTAAGGTACAACAATTACTAAAGTTTGTGGGAGAAACGAGCAGCCCAGGTAAGCTAGTGTCTTGCTGGTTATTTTTTGTAGGGAGAGGACAATCATTTGTATTTATGGGAAGATGAGGGCCTGAAGGATTAGATCTTAGCCCTAGTTATTGTATATTATGCATACTAGTTTGTATTATGGTTTGTAAAGGGCCATGATCCCTGGTACGAGAGCCATATCATTGTTCTATTGATGGAATAATAAGAACAAGTTTTGGGCCATATATATCTTGTGTATTGTTATTGATTTCACTGTTAATATATTTGCTATGCAAAGTGCTTTTGTGTTGGGATTTTGTAGTATGTTATGCTCCTAGCCACGGCATATACCAAACTTGAGGGTGTAGCAATTTCAACATAAAGTAGGCTCCTAAAATTAAGAGGCTTTCTCTCAACTTCCTCCAAAAATCAAGGAGAGGAATTATCTCTTGAGAAATTATAGATCTTTCCTTCTCTCAGTATAAATAGGAATGTAATGCATTTGTTTGGCCAATCAAGAAGGGGAAAATATCCCAAAAACTTTCCTGAATAAAATATTTGTTTTAGTTGTATCATTTGATTTTAGGTTGTGTGTAGTTTCCATGGTGTCACTCTGTCATCATATTGCCTATTGCAAAAAGATTTTGAATAAATGCCAATGCCTTCCTAGACAATGTGATTCCCTGCAATATTTCTCTTTTAGGTCAGATTATCTCTCATTGTGGTGTTCTTAATAATATTAAAATAAGTGGTGCACTATGTGCTCAAGGATTAGTTTTCATTGATTAAAAATTTAGAATATTGAACATTTTTATCAATTTAATCTTGGGTAGGAATGCACATTGACAAACACAAATAATTATTGCCATGTATTAAGATAGGGATCATCTCCCCATCACTTATAAATGTCTTAAGACATGGATATGTTTATGAATGTAGCTTAGGAAGGTACTTTTGCATAGGCCTAGGTCTCTAGGCATGCAAGAGGTCATCAGAGAACTTTTTAGGACACTTGCTCAAGTGTGAGCAAGTTGCTAATGTAATAACCAACCAATACATTTTATATTCAAATTTGAAGATGGAAGCAACTGAGGTTTGAGAATAGGTTAGAGAGAACTTATAATTTCAATCCATGGAAGGAGAGAATAACATTGTTTCCCATGGAGAACAACCTATAGAGTTTGTAAAAACTCAAGTTACACCTCCTATATTTGCTACAACCTATAGTATTGGTCACCCATAATTTAAAGGATGTAAAATCTAGATGTATCGTTATGATTGTGGTGAATGATCATGTGATCCCTCACATATCAATAAAAAATAGATTCCATGAGATGTGGACCACTCTAATGAGTTTGTGTTGTAGTTATAACCATAATCGAAAATGGTATTTAGCGAAAAATTAAAAAACACCAAGATGGTTGAATCAGAAATAGTGTCATCATATCTCATTAGAATTCAACAAATCCAAGATTAGCTTGGAGCTATGTTAAGAGTCAAAATTTAAGACTTTTTGCTACTCAAACATCCTCTTGACCTTCGTTAAGCCCTCATTTTTCTTCCCCATGATCCCTTTTTGTATGCAATAATGGATTATCATGCTGAAACCAGACAATCTAAAAAGATCATGAGATAATAATGATAATGAGGTTCTGCAGATCTTGTAACCCTCATGGGGTCTTGCAACTAAAGTTTAGGTGGACTTGTGTATACGACTTCCAATGTGAGTGCAACATGTGGGCCCTTGTAGCATGGCACTTGTACCCCTTGTCACTCTTTGAATGCGACTGATGGTCAAGACTTGCGTGCCCAGTGATTTGTTCATTTATTCTTTATTCGATCTTCTACCATTAGGTCAAATCCTCATATATCAAGTTAGGTAAAGACCATGCATTTTGTAATACAAATGTCGATGCCCAGGTTCTATCAGTTGTTGTTTTAAGTTTTCCCTCGATGATTAAATTTACTAGAGGGGCAACGTTGCTTCTTGTGTTATTAGCATTCTAATGTGTAGATCTATGTGCACTTAGCGTAGATCTGGAGTTTTGTAGCTTTGTTTGAATATCATTTGTGTTTACTTCATAAATTTCAAGTTTGATTATTCATGGTGATGTGTTAATATTATTTGGGTTGTTTTTCAATGATAAGATTGAATGATAGTGATGATTTAATCTGCATTCGCAAATAGTAGTTGGTGATAATTGTTTTTATTGTTGATTTGACAATTGAGTTATGACAGGTTTTGCCATTTGAAAAATATACATAAATGAATTCTACTCAGTGCTTAAAGCATTAAAATTAGGCGTAATCTAACCATTATGCTTTTTTCCCCTGAAAATTATGGAAATTCTGGCCATATTTTGAAAAATTTTGGCCATATTTTGATGTTTGATGATTCACGGTGATATGTTAATATTATTTTGGTTGTTTCATTCGATATTATTTTTTAAATGATAAAGTTGAATGATAGTAATGAGTCAATTTATATTTGCAGATAGCAGCTAGTGATAATTGTTTTCACTGTTGATTTGACAATTTAGTTACGACAAATTTTGCCATTTGAAAAATATAAATAAACGAATTCTACCCAGCTCTTAAAGCATTAAAATTAGCAGTAGTCTAACCATTATGCTTTTTTACCTTGAAAGTTATGGAAATTCTGACTATATTTTGAAAAAATCAACCAGGATTTTTGTCAATTCAAGTAAAAGCTATCAAGCTTCATAATTTTAAGTGCTCTAAAATTTTTTAATAGCACTAAATTTATCAAAAATATAATTCAAATTATAAATATACAATACTCAAACTTACCCTTCCAATGTAGAAACTCTCCACATTCCAAAAAAATCCACAAAACCTTCTTCTCATAATTAAACTAGGACCTTATTTCCTGTAGAAACTGGCCACCTCTTTTAATGTACAACTCTGGAAACCCCCAGGAACGTACAAGAGATCTAATAAAACACACACAGCAGCGATGGGATTCCACCAACCACGTCTACCTGCCATTAACAACAGCCTGTAGAGCAGTACGGGCGCCGCCCATGGATTCCTCACAATTAAGAGCTTCACAGAACAGCTGATTTTGAAGTGAGAAGGTTGATGTGCAAATATCTGGACAAAACATGTCATTTTAAAATTTGAGATAAAACAGGTCGCTTTAAAACTTGAGAGAAGTATTCTGCAGTATTTTCAACATTTTATTTTTGGAAATTTTCAAATGAGCTTTGTATAAGGGAATTTATTAGAATTGTATACATTAATTAGTTAGATTATTTAATTTAAATATAATTACTTATCTAGGTATGTATGTTTATATTGAAAAAAATTAAGATGTTAGAAATTTCCTTAATAAATTTCATGTTTAGGATTTAGATTTAATAAAAAAAGGGCTATTAATTAAATTTATTAAATTATTTGAAATAAAAATTAATAATTATTTACACTGTTAAATTTTTTTTAATCACATAACTAAGTACTTAAGATTGGGATTCTTGCCAATTCTATTGTTACAATTATTTTTTTTGGTTTGATCTCGGTGTGTTCAATGGCATTCATAAGCTATTAGATTTATGTGCCAGTTAGATTTATATGGTTGGGATAGTATGATATATTAGAGGAATGAATTCATTATATTTAAAAAATTAATTTAAATAATAAAAAATATTATTTTTATTTATAATTAAAAAACTAAATTAGAATGATAATTTTTGGGATATGAGCATTCAAATTTATTATTCATATAAACAAATTGTTTGAATGAACTTGATTTGGTAAAAGAGTGGAAGAGTGAAATTCATGTTATGTTAATAGTGGCAGTTTTCTAAATCATGGTTTAGTAGCCTATGCTTTTGTGTCTATTGTTTTTGATGTAATGGAACTTTTAAATATGTTTGGACTTGAGTTGAACAGTTCACTTTATAAACTTAGACATTTAAGGCTAAGTTTTTTCTACTAAAGATTGGAGGAAGTGCTCTTGTGAATCTATTTTCAAGTGTTTTTGTGAATTTACATTTTAAGTTTAAGAACTTGAGGATGCATACAAGGTGTTTGAAGAAATGCTTCAATTGTTATGATTATGGGTTTGTTGTAGGAGGATTAGAGGAAGTGCCCTTGTGAATCTACATTCAAGTGTTCTTGTGAATTTACATTCCAAGTTGAAGAATTTGGAAGATGCACACAAAGTGTTTAAAGAAATGCTTCAATTGTTATGATTATGGGGTTGTTGTAGGAGGTTGAGGTTTTCTCTGTTTATAGGCACTAGCTATAGAAGTGCTATTAAAAAAGAAATGGACATGGTGAGTGCATTCTCATAGAGACCTAAAGGCAATGACAATGCCTTAAAAAGGAAAAATATGATAGAATAAAAAATTTAAATTATCTATAAATGGGCATATGACTTTCACTTCTTAAGGCATGCATATGCTTGTTAAATTACTCATAAAGTCAAGGGTTAGACCTAGGCAATAGGGAGCACGCCTAATTGTGAGATACCTAGTTATAAACTTTGAAGAAGGTAAGACCTAGGTAATTACCCAAAATCATTTTTAAACCATGCAATGTTAAGAGAAACTTGAGTAGGGAAAAGCTTCAATGAGTAAAATATGTTTTTGGTCAATAGTGGTGGTTTGTGGTTTTTAGGCACTAGTGGTTTGTGATTTTTAGGCCCATGGTTTTTGTGTGGTGGTTTGTGGTTTTTAGGCACTAGTGGTTTGTGATTTTTAGGCCCATGGTTTTTGTGGCAAATAATTTTGTGTTTGCTGATTTTAATATAATGAAGCCTTTAAATATGTTTTAGATACATCATTGCAATGGAGCATAAGAATGAGCTGTGAAGGTTGTTTAACCAAATTAACTAAATTTGATCCCAAAAAACCAAATATATTTTCACATTTTTTTTATTTGTAACATAAATAATATTTCTTTCACACATTAAAGAGAAAAACATTATATTCGATCTAAGACTTTTGTGATCCATAATGTAGAAAATAGTCTTTCGGATTAATCACATTGTAAGGATTGAGTTTACGTTTTCTGAGAGAATAGATAGCATGGATGCATCATTCAAAATTAGCTGTTGGTGAAATAAAATTATTTAGGAGTAATTAACTAATATTTAGTTAGAAACTAGCTTTTATGTAATGATTAATTAATTAATATCAAAAACTGTCAATATTAATCAATAAAAATAAATAACTAATAAAAAACTTATTTATATAATATTAATAGTCAGGGTTGCCTAGTCCAATGTGAATTAGGAAAAAACTCTCTGTTATCTATGATAATAAAAAAATAAAATAAAAATAATAATAGTTTTTCCGAAAGAAAAGGTTAAAACTTTTTATTAGAGAGGATAAAAAGTTTTACATATCAACGATCAAGCACTTCCCAACAGAGGGCAGCATAGAAAAAACAATAAGACTTCCCAGAAACTGTAAGGGAAGTAATACAAAGTTCTGAACCATCACATATCAGGCATGATAGTGCAAAACATTAACAAGCTAATACCCAGCCAATCCTTTAGCAAAAAGAGAGATCGCCAGCAAGAACCACGTAGAGGATGAGAACCCCGCCACTGTTGAAGAACATATGTACATAGTCTATGAACCGAGAGGCCTCCTACCAGGTAGGAAAACAGCCTATAAAAACATAAATACATAATATGCATAACTGTCAAGAGTGCATTATACAGAAAAATAAATAAGACTCGACTACAGCCAGGAGAGAGTCGAAAACACCATCTGATCGATCGAATCGACCCATGGAGTATGAACAGAGAGCAGTCCTGAACAAAATAAACACTGAAGCCGAGAACCTGTTACCAAAAAGATATGACGCCGAGAGAGAATAAGTGGAAAGAACATCATGCCGGAGGGGCAAAAGGAGGAAGCTGAGTAAAGTGTGACTGTCCCAGTCTGATTTCCTCTATGGACCAGCTGCCCAAAACTTGTTGTAAGCCTGTTTTAGAAAGCTGATCTGCAATTGAGTTTTTTTCCCTGTATATATGACAAAAAGAGATGAAGTCAAAATGGGATTTTAATGACAAGATTTCATCTAAAACAACCTGCAAGATCTGATTTTGGCAAATTGATTTCCCAAGCACCCAGTTTATAACATTCATAGAATCTCCATAAATTTGGATCCGCAAGATGTTCTGTTGTAAAGACCAACACATGAGTAGACGAAGAGCTGCCAGTTCAGCGAAATTATTTGTTCCCAAACCCAAACCCACCGATGCTTTGATATGCTGCTCATTGTTTATAAAAATGCAGATACCCGCCCCGGCCCTGTTCTGTTGTGATGCCCCGTCAAAAAAGGCCCATGGGAAAGATTCATTAATGATTAAGGGAACATCACGATTTGGAGCAGCGCTTTGTTCCGGAGGAGGAAGAGAAGAGTATATAGCAGCACATTTTGAAGCCACTATTGTCGGAGGGGGAGCCAGATCATGGAAAATGCTTTTATTTCTAGACAACCACACACCCCAAAAGTAAATGGGAAGGAGATTCCTGAGATTACTTTCAGGGTGGTCGTTCCACCATTTGCTCCAGACATCGTCCAAGGAGACTGTTTCCCAATGGACTTTGATATTTAGCATTTTGATTAGTTCCCCCCAAATACAAATCGAGACAGGGCAAGACATAAAAAGGTGGTTTATGGTTTCTCAAGCAACCTTACACAGAGGACATCTGCCCGGACCTATGAAGAATCTGTTTTGGAGGATATCCCACGTAGGTACTTTCTTCATTAAAAGGCACCAAAGGAACACCCTTGATTTCAGGGGGCATTTAAGCTTCCACAGATTTTTGGACCACCATTCTGGAGCAGCCTACCCTTTCTGATCCATAAGATAAGCATACCCTTCTTTAGGAGAGTAATGACCTGTTTTGCCATACGCCCATAACAGCACATCGGATTCGGGTTTTATCCTAACATTAGATCTGTGGAGTTCCTCAATAAAAGAGGCCCATTCATTATGCCATCTAAAGGCAAGACCCAGCTCCGTCGCACTCTTCCATGCCTGACCCCAAAAAGTAGACATACCCAATTTTTCCACTTGATTTAGGGTATGTAAGCCTTTACTGTCAAGGTGCCTCAAGATGCCAGGAGATAGTGCAAAAGATTGGTTGCAGCCAACCCAGGGGTCCCTGCCAATGCGAACATTTTTCCCGTCACCGACTTTCCAAGCAAGACCCTTTTCGATCACAAAGAAAGCTTCCACCGTGGCCTTCCAGATTACAGAGGAGTGCTTCGATCTCTTGTCCTGACTACGAATCCAATCTTCCAAGGGCATTGGATCAATGTATTTACGTTTTATTACCCTTGTCCAAAGGTTTTCTGCAGTTATTAGTCTCCATCCAGACTTGGCAGCCAAGGAGAGACTAAACTCCGGTAAACACTTGATACCCCAACCACCCCAGTCTTTAGGTCTAGCTATCTTCTCCCATGCCACCCACGGGAGAACAGATTTCTCACTTGAACCCGCCCATAGGAATCTGCAACATAATCGTCTAATTTTTTCCAAAATACCTTTGGGTATCCAAGTCAAAGCAACCCAATAGACCGGAATTGCTAAAAGGACTGATTTTAACAAAGTCAGTCTACCTGCTCTTGAAAGCCATCTGAAACTCCAGTGCGATATTCTTGCTTCTATCTTTGCAATTAACCAGTTCCAGTCCACTTTTTTGTAGCCGTCCGGTTTTAACCAAAAACCCAAGTATTTAAAAGATGAGTCCAGAGATTGGGTTTGAAAAGGGAAAAGATTTGACATCACATTGCAATCTCTTCTATTGACACCTGCCACACAGACTTGTGATTTCCTGGAATTTATCAGCATTCCAGTGGCTTTCATAAAAAGATCAAAAATGTCTTTAAACTCCTTCAATTCATTATGAGAGCCATTGGAAAAAATCAAGATATCATCTACAAATAGCAGGTGAGAGATATAGAGGTTGATGGCAACCTCTATACCTTTTATTTTGTTTGACCTTCTGGCATTGTGAATCAACCTGCTGAGCCCTTCAGCCACCAGCAAGAAAAGAAGAGGAGAGAGGGGACAACCTTGGCGGAGGCCCCTTTGACTTTTGAAGAAAGGGGATGCCGCCCGATTGATCAGGACCGCGAAACTGACATTTGTGATACATCCCATAATCCAGCTTATGAAGGAGTGATTAAACCCCAGATGTGTGAGCAATAACCGAAGATACAACCAATTTATGCGATCATAAGCCTTAGACAAATCAATTTTGAGGATCACACCTTTCTTCCTCTTTTGTTTGACACTATGGAGGACCTCTTGAGCAACCCCAATAGCCTCATGAATTTGTCTTCCTTCTAGGAAACCGAACTGCTCCATAGATATGTTTCTGGACAGGATGGGAACAAGTCTGGAAGCTATCACCTTTGCGATGATTTTATAAATGCAATTGCAAAGCGATATAGGCCTAAAATCTTCAAAAGACTCCGGAATATCTTTCTTTGGAATTAGAGCGATAAAGGTAGCGTTGAAAGGTTTATAAATTTCTCCTCTCATCCAGGACTCTTCCACAACATCAACTAGATCAGGACCGATTAAATCAAAGAAGTGGAGGAAAAGTTCAACTGACCAACCATCTGGCCCGGGGCTTTTGTCTTTTCCCATAGATTTCATAGCGGCCTCAACCTCATCCTTGGAAACAGGGGCATTTAAATCATCGTCCATACCCTCCTCAATGAATCTTGGGAAACATTGAGCTGTCCTTATGATTTCTGCAATTGTAGTCCCCCCAGGGTCCGAGAAGATTCTCTGAAAATGTCTCTGACCCAAACACGAGAGGTCTGGGAAAGATTTTACCTCCCTACCATCTTCATCTTTAATACTCCAGATAGTATTAACCGATTTTCTGCCTTTTGCAAAGTTATGAAAGAACCGAGTATTTTCATCTCCTGCTTTGAGCCAAATAGCTCGACTTTTTAATCTCCATTCCTTTTCCTTTGCCAGGAGGATCTGGTTTTGTGCTTTTTCAAGAGATATTATTCGATCTTTGGAGGACTGAGAGGAGTACCCATCCGAACCCATGCTTTCCAAAAACTTCAGTTCCTCACTGATTTTAATCATTTGTTCATTCTGAGATTTCTGTCTTTCTTTTGCCCATGTTTTAGTCGCTTTCTTAAGGCGCTTTAAGTTCTCCATGAATAAAAAACTCTTACTCTCTTGGGGGTTCCTGCTATTGCAGATCCAAGTTGATTTGAATAGAGAGTTGAAAGAGGGTTCTTCCAACCAAGAGGAGTTGAATTTAAAAGGGGCAGGGGGCTTTGGAGGGGGGCATGAGAGATCCAGAAAAATAGGGAAATGATCAGAATTTCCAGTTGTCTCAACCCATTGCCGGAATAGGGGCACATTTCTAAGAAAATCTTCTGAGATTAGAAAACGATCCAACCTCTTAGCGATCCTGTCCTCCCCAACTCTTCTATTCCGCCAGGTGGGCATAAGAGAAATCGGGGAAGGATCGATCAGATTGTGGTCTTTTAAAGTTTGAATAAAAAAATCCGTTAGAGGATCCTCCCTAGCAGAAGGACCCCAGGCTTCCGCTCTGCCCAAGGAGAAGTTTAAGTCTCCCCCCACCACCATCAAAGGCATTTTCATCAAGGATTTTTCAAGAATGTCCATCCAGAATGCTTCCCTTCCTTGACAAGGACCGTAGATGTTTACAATATGAAAAGATGAGGGAAAGTCTGGGACCAAAACCTCCATACCCAAGACGTTCCTCATACCCCATTGGTTTATACATTGGATTCTTCCCTCTCTAAAACCAATGGCGAGACCCCCCGAGTGGCCTGAAGCGTCTATGGCATGGAAAATCCAGCCTGGTAACAAGGATTTCAGACAAGATTCCACCTCCGAACCTTTCCCCAATGTCTCTTGGAGGAAAATAATATCAGACTTTGATTTTTGGAGCCAATCTTTTAATGCCAGTTTTTTAGGCTTACTGGCCAAGCCTCTGCAATTCCAAGATGATAAGATCATTTTAAACCATGAACGGGGGTCTGAACTGCTCTAAGTACCCCAGGGATAGAGTGTTGCTTCCCATCCGCGACATCAAATTTGGCTTTCATTTTAGCTTTGGAGAGATTTGATTTTCTGCCTCGTTTGCCCCTCTGAGTTTCTAGGGGAGGTGTATGTCCCAGCCCATTAAAAGACACAATCTGATCTAACTTATTCCCCATCGATCTCAGATTATAGGGGCATGGAGAATTTTGAACCGGGAGAGAAAGGGGCGGCCAGTTATGATCACACTCGAGATCTGGGACTGGTTTTTCTATGGAGAAAGAAACAATGACTTGGGGCGGAACAACAGAGGGACCTTCGTTCAACTGGTTTATCAAAGAATGTGTTGGTGCAGGTTGAGATATTTGCGAAATTAACTTTGACGGCTCCCGTTCTTGTGTGGAAATAAAATGTGGGTTTGAACACTTACCCGAGACCTCCTCGCCGAGTCTACTCTGTTCCGCTGAATTGTTTCGATCGTCCACCGTCTCAACATCACCCGGCAGAGGATCAACCACCTGAGACTCCACTTGGGGCTGGGGATCGATTGCCGCATCCTCGGATTGTTCACCTGAAGCAACCGGTACCGATTCTCCCTGAGGCGCCATGGCATCCTTTTCCTGAGTAGCTTGGTGCTGAGAATTCCATGGATCTCTGGAAACTTGTGAACTTTTGAAACGCCTTCTCCTTCGAAGAAGTGGGCAGTGATTTGCGAGGTGGCCAAGATCATGGCAAATATGACAACGAAACGGCAGATGTTCGTAATCAAGAATTTGATCAAAGACATAGTGCTTATACTGAAGAGGGATAGACTTGGCAAGCCCTCTGCTCGTATCAAGGTTTGTTAATATGCGGGCAATTGTCTTCACCTTTGTCTCCTTAAAAGACAAATCCGCCTCCAGAAATGTCCCCAAAGTGTTCCCGATAGCCTGAAAAACCGCCTCTGTCCAAAGGAAGGAGGGTAAGCCCGGAGCTCTGACCCAAACTGGAAAGACTTCTGTACTTTCCCTGATGGCATCAAACATTGGCGTCCAACGTTTTAGTAAGATTGGTATTTTCCCAATGTACCAGTTCCTGCCCAAGACCCAATCAGCTGCCTCCTTGTCTTCAAACTTCAGCATGAACCAGCCTTTAACCAAACAATTGGCCTCAAAACGAAGAGGGTTTCCGTTATTGAAGAGTTCTTCTCCCCATGACTGGAGGTCCGCTGGTGTGAATTTCTTACCTCTTGCCCGACCAACAATGGTGCAGTCGGCCATCTCAAGCGTCTTCTCTATCGACACTTCCATATCTAAAACCAAATTGTTCCTTATTTCAAAAGCCCCAAACTGCTTCTGTTGCTTTCTCTTACCACCTCTTTTTCTTATAACTTCGTCAGAAACCCCAATGTCCCCCGGGGATTCAGACCACACAAAAGCCTCTTGAAACCCTTCCGCAGGAGGGGCATCCCCCAGCTGGGATGGCTGCAAATTTGAAGGGCCGCCTATATGAAACTCTGGGATACTACTGTCATCAATGGGTATCCCTCCAGAACATGGAGCTCCTACCCCAATACCAGAGAGCCCCACGCAACCCTCTGAAGGAGGAGCCAAAGGGGGTTGGGGACCTAAAGGAGGTGAAATTCTTATAGTATTCGGTCCACCTCCAACCGGATTGATTATATCACTGCCAGCAACCCGACCAGGAGAAAATGAAACATCTAACCCAAGAGTCGGAGGGTTCCACGCTACCACAGTCTTACCCTTAAAACCCGCCGAAGAGGAACCTGGAGACGCCCCAATCTCCGCCGAAAGTTCAGAGGCTCGGCCCAAAGCAACCTGCTTAAGATCCTGACCATTTTCAGAAGCTAAAACCCCAACTTGGTGTAAAAAAGGAGGATAACCCGCTGTTTGATGCAGAACCTGTTCTGTCAGCTTCTGAGTGCCAAAAAAGAGCTCCACATTCTGTGATGATGTGTCTTTGCCCCACATGGACAGAATGTCTTCAATGGTCGGTTCTAAGTCTACCAATTCCCTCGGGTTAACCATAGTTAAAACAACCGCAAATAAACAAACCGGCAGCAAAAAACGAGGCGGACGCACCGACACCCAGAGTCACGGAGAAAAAACAACCTCCAAGAACGTGAAGGATCCCGGAGAGACAAAACCCGGCGGCGAAAAACGAAGAAAGACAGTGAATAGAAAAATCAAAGGAGGAGTTCTCAAACCCTAACCCGGTTCAACCTCCAGCTGTCCGCCTGCAACATTTATTGAAAGCTTTCTAGGAAACTGTCTGACCACCGAGGTTAAACTGCCGTTTAGTCTTCACCCTCGACCTGTACATGAGACCTCCCATAATCCGCGCGACCAACCCTAGTCCGCACCATTTTCGCCCGCCTCCGTTTTCACCAGACATTTTTCATAGATTATACTCAGTAAATGGGACTTAAGGGAAAATGTGTTTTTAAATATAAAATCCCTTAAAGTTCATCACATCTTATTCCTTCATTGTATCGCATATATGTTATAATGGAGCATTATCATCGCATCGGAGAAAGTCAAGCGGAGTGTTTAAAAGACCCATGACCATGTGACTTGCCAACATGCGATGGTGCTGATAAGTGAAAGCACCGATTGATCGAAGATTAGCGATTGGGGAACCACAATGCAAAGGGGTCATGTGATGCCGATAATGCAATATGTGATTGTGATTGTCGTCAGTGATCAGTGATTGGCAGATCCTTGCTACAAAGGGTCATTACGACTTGAAATTGCGATAAAGCGAGGTCAGTGATCGCCATCGGTGATATATATCGAATTGGTGGATCAGATCAGTGATATATATATCGACCGACACAGTATATTGGGCTGATATACAAGACTGGAACAGAACTCTCACCAAATTTAAACCAACTACTTCTACTCATATATCAAATCATATTCATGAGTGGCATCGTCGTCATTGAATGGTTAAGACTCATGTTCCTGATTAGATTTTGGCTGAGTGGATTATAAAATACTTGTTTCCATCAATCAACGGGGATGTGGCAAAAGGTGGAGTTAAAGCAAGAAATTGCTCATTCCCAATATTTGGATTTTATTTATACACAGTCTGGCATGCTCTACGACAAGATTTTGAATGCACCTTGACCAACTTTCCCAGTCCTCCTCCTCCATCGTAGAGTAAGGACTCTCAGGCCGACGACAGTGTGATTGGTTATTTGAGCACACAAATGGAAAGTAGACCATCTAGTCAAACACTTACCATTTCTAATCAAACTTCCAATGCACCATAAAACACTCTTGCTTTAGAAGACAATGTCGTGTCATCTGACAAGAGAAAGAATCAAAAGCAACCAGGAGGCAAGAAGAAGGGGAAAAATAAGAAGAAGCAAGATGATCCCCCTCAAGAGAAATTATCAGATTCCTCTACTTCGGCACTGAAACCTCGTTATCCATGTCTAATCTATAATGACGAGCATTTTACAAGCGATTTTTGATCCAAAATGGATCTAGTATAGACTCTAAGTCTAAAAATACTCCTCACAGAGGAAAAAGAAAGTCAAAGGATGCTCTTGGAAATAGTCTCATTGCATATATCTCTTCATTCTGAATCTAACGAAATTTGAATGCGCTTCGGATGAAGAAGTTATTGTAAAAATAAATTTTCCTAATGTCCTTAGAAAAGGAGGAAATTTCTCATAAAATGGGACTTAAGGGAAATACATGTTCCTTAGAGGAAATCGCATTAGAGGAAAAGCAAAGGAGAAGACTTACCACAGGCTGAAGGATGCAACGATATGCGATTGCAATTTGTTGCATCACGATATCGCATCACACATAACCCAAGGGGAAGGACCTATAGCATTGCGAAGAGCTGATATGTAATGCACTGATATCAGCAATCAGTGATTGGGTAGCGCAATACAAAGGGTCGTTGACATGAGATGATGTGATGTGCGATCAATGATAGTGATACTCTGATGTCATCAGCGATCAGCAATTGGAGGAGCATAGCACCAAGACCCATGCCATTGCATATTGCGATATGCGATAGGCGGATGGGGATGAGCACTTTGAGTCATCGGATTGGAAAAGGAATCAACAGTCAAGATCTGATCGGAGATCGTTGATCTGGGGAGCTTAAGGGCTGCGGACCATGGAAGAAGCGACCACCAATAAGCAATATAGTGATAATGTCGATAGTCGATGAGGTGCCGATCAAAGTGATAAGAGATCGGTGAATCGGATTGCGATTATACAAAGGGGAAAATGCACCATGCGACATGTGATTGCAACGGGCAGACTCGATGACATTATAATGTCAAGTTTATTGTTCCTTGAGATCTGGATTAATTTTTTTTGCCATGAATTTCCTGTGCATTGGTTATTATGTTCTATTTTCGGGAATTTGCCAAAAGAAAGGCCACCTATGTATTTTCTTTGTAGCTGCTCCCATTCACCTGTGCCATGCTGTAATTAGGCATTTTGTAATAGGAATGTGTTATAGAAGACATAGAACCACAGAGCTAGTGAGCTAGAGGGCTAGATGCAAAGCCACAGAGCCAGAGATCTAGAGGGCCAGACGCAGAGCCACAAAGCCAGTGAGCGAAGGGCCATTCAAAGAGATGCAGAGCCACAAAGAAATGATGAAACACAACGTGTCATGAAAACATGAATTAGAACACAGAAGAGAAGGAAAATATACAGACAGAAGGGTCCAGCACAGATGAAGGAATTTTTGGGAACCAAAGAGGTTTTGGTAACCATCTAGGGGGTCTGGAGACGTGATCTTGTGGACTCGAGGAGTTCGAGCCATCAGAGGCATAAATCCCATTGTTGTGTAGAGGCTTAGGGGGAGCTCACACATTGGAAATAATACAAGCCAGTAAGAGGAGAACAGAGAGAAGCCACCAAAGGTTAGAGGTGTTTATTCTCCTTACAAAGATCCAGAGCCACAGAGCCAAGAGCCAGAGCGAGGGAGAGAGCTAGAGCTAGAGCCGAGAGCCAGAGCCGAGAGCCAAGAGTCGAGAGCCAGGGCTGAGAGCCGAGAGCTAGAGAGCCAAACGGCTAGGGATAAATATGGTATTCTAAGCCCAATGGTTCAGTCATAATCTATTGGAGATGACTGTGTAACTTGTAAAATAATTCAACCATATTGTTGTCTCCTGTGGTTTTCTTATTTGCTACTTTATTTACTATTATATGCATTTCATATCAGTTTAAGAAAATGAGCATAAGCACTTAATAGTTAAAGGAAAACACAAGCATACACCTATTTCATGTTATTTTAATTCCACAAATTATCAATCATAAGCATAGATCTTAGGGATATATAAGCTTTGGAGTGGGATAGGTTTTGTAAGCAAGACAAGAAACCTTTAGTGCCACATTTCAAATCAGGTGATATCTGAGCATCAGGTTGATTAACCCCACCTTCAAAGAAGGTGGTATTAGAGTTGGTTATATTAGAGTAACTTATAGCAGAGTAGGTTGTATCATGAAGTAGGTTGTATCATGATGCAAGTGGTATCAGATCAGAATGCTTGATTCACAGAGCAATCTATATGCTTGTTTGACTTGAAAGGTGTTCAAACAGTATAAAGGATTTAGCTGTTTGATTGTTTATAAACTGACTGTTGTGTGTGTTTGCAGAGGTGAAGGGAAAGCTATTAGTAGCTAGGTCTAGGAGAGGACAAGAAGGAAGAAGGGTTGAAGGAATTATTCTTATCCCAAAGGACCTCAGAGCAATCCTTGAAGCAGAAGAGGTTTGTTGCAAAAGGTTGCTTGAATAAGCTCTTTGTTAATCTTGTTTTAAGTTCTTTTGTTCATTTTGATAATGACTACTTCTACAAGTAAGTACTCAAATCCTTCATCACAATATTCTCTGATGAAGACATGAACCAAGACTTGTTCATCATGATGGATATGGTAAGAGAAATGAGTGTTGAACTTCGAGATCAGTTGAATTCCATGAAGGAAGAGCAGTAGTTGCTTTCTAACAAATTGCAGGGAGTGGAAGGCCAACTTCATATTACAACTATGAACCTGGAAAGGGTGCATGAGTTGGAGACACAACGCCTTGTTACCAAAGAAGCCTTAGTCAAGTATCAGCTTGAAGAATGGGTAAACAATTCCAGTTTGTCTTCGAATTCCTCTAATAATGTTTATGTTGGTTCTTTAGAAAAACATACTAGAGCCATAGGGTCCAAGTTAATGTGCAAGATGGGCTATCAAGAAAAAGGCTTGGGAAAACATGCATAGGGTATTGTTGAGCCAATAATGTTTGAGGAAAGGCCTAAGTATTTGGGTCTTGGATATGGACAATCTTATAGAGAAACTTCCAAAGCTGGCATGAAGACAATTGAAGCAATTCCAAGAAGGAGTTTCATTTCAGGTCTTCTACCTCAAGAGTGTAAAGATTGTATCCATGGGGAATGCAATAGTTTGAAACATGCTTTGCAGTACAAAGGTGTTCATAAGCATACACTTGAACCAGAGAGTTGTGGAAACTCTGAAAGCTTTGAATAGATTGATGGTGTTCCAAAGGGGGCCACTTCTTCATTTAACTCACCTCCTCATGAAGGTAATAAAGGTGAAAAAGAAAGGTATAAATACAGTTCTAATCATATTCCTTTTGATTATGTAAAGCATGGTAAATTTCCATATAAGCATTAGAAAAACATTGCATGTTCCTTTTGTGGTTTGGATAACCATAATGTTTCTAGCTGTTGGAAGAACATGGCCACATGTAGGAAACTTTGGAAGGAAAAGAAGCAAAAAGCAAAACATCCATTGGACAACACAAATCATGATGCTGAGAAGATCACATGTGTTGCACTTACTGCCATAAGCAGGGACATATTGCTGCAAAATGTTGGACTCTGAATCCAACAATGCTTCCACGAAACTTGAAGAAGGTGAAATGAAAGAATGGCAGGAATGGAAAGAAATATTCCATAAATGATGTGTTTCAGGATGATTCACATGTTGATGTTGATGTGCAAACAAAGGTAGCACCTTTGAAATGGATTGATAAGAAATAGTTAGATTTCTTATTCAATTAAGGTTGCATGTCTTTTGAAAATGCATCAAATCAACAAAATGCATTTCTTTGTTAATAGAATGCAAGTTGCTGGCTTTTACCAAGAAGGTGAATGGAAAAGTTGAGTAGGAGACTCACTTTATTGCTGCAACATTATATTCATTTCAGCTTCAAAAGTATAGTGTGCTTAAGCAAAAGTTGAAGGATGAAATGCATGCATGACAATGATGTGTACGAACACAAGGACGTTGATGATTTCCTTATATTTGAACATGTGTGTGTGTGATTAACTTGAAGGGTTGATTACTTTGTTGTAAACATGCATGTAATGCAATATTGAATTGAGAAAAGTTGATATGGTCTCCAAGTTGGAGATGTTGATGAAGTGTTTCATCTTTGAAAAAGAACTGTAGAATTCTTTTTCTACACGCTTGACTTGAAGGGTCAATTGTTTTAAAGGCATGTTTTGCTGGCTTGTTATATAGTCAATCATTTGTGTGCAAATGTAAAGACATGGAAGTAATTCACAAGATGTGAAAATCTGTTTCTTTTGTTGAAGCAGGAGTTTAGGCCATCCAGTTGTTGTCTAAAGAATCTGAGAAGAATCTGAGAAGATAGAGTTTGAGCTAAAGGAGGAAGAATCAAACTCTACAGCAAAGGAGGAATTAGAATATGAAAAGCCACAAACTCTAAGTGTGAGAAGATCAGTTAGAGAAAGAAGGCATCTATATAGGTATAGTCCATCTTCTTTCTGTTCAAATTTTGCTTTGTCTGTTACTGATGGTGATCCCAAAACTTTGAAGGAAGCAGTGGACTCAGAGGATGGAAAACTGTGTAAAGAGGCCATGGTTGATGAAATGGCATCTTTGCACAAAAATGAGGCTTGGGATCTGGTGGAGTTGTCGGCTAGAAGGAAACCCATTGGTAGAAAATGGGTGTTCAAAAAGAAGACAAATGCAGAATGAAAGGTGGAGAAATACAAAGCTCGGTTGGTAGCAAAAGGTTATTCCCAGGTGCTAAGAATTGATTTTCGTAATATTTTTTCTCCTGTTGCCAAGGTAGCTTCTATTAGATTGCTTTTATTTGTTGTTGCTACTTTTGATTTTGAGGTAGAACAGATGGATGTGAAGACAACATTTCTTCACAGGGATCTAGAAGAGGAAGTCTACATGAAGCAACTTGAAGGATTTACGGTGAAGGGTAAGAAAGAACTGGTATGCAAGTTAAAGAAGTCTTTGTATAGGTTAAAACAGTCACCAAGGATGTGGTATCAGAAATTTGATACATTTATATGGCGACTTGGATTCACCAGAAGAAAAGTAGATCACTGTGTGTATTTCAAATTAATTGGTGACCATGTTATTTATCTGGTCTTGTATGTGGATGATATGTTGTTGGTTGGAAATGACAAAGAAATTATCCAGGATTTGAAGACCCAATTGTCCTCCAAATTCGACATGAAAGATCTTGGTGCTGCAAACTATATTTTGGGCATGGAAATTAAAAAGATCGAGCAAAGAGGAAGCTCTAGTTAAACCAGAGGAAGTATGTCAAGACAATACTGTAGAGGTTTAATATCCAGGATAGTAAACCGATGAAGATTCATATTCTTGTAGGTGTGAGGTTATCTGTTGAACAATGTCCCAAGACACAAGAAGAGGAAGAGGACACGTCCCGTGTTCCATATGCAAGTGCAGTCGGTAGCTTGATGTATGCAATGGTCTGTAATAGACCAGACATTGCATATGCAGTGGGAGTATTGAGCATGTTTATTTCAAAACCAGGGAAGGAGAATTGGACAACAGTGAAGCGGATTTTAGGTATTTGCGTGGCACTAGTGATTATGGTTTGTGCTATCAAGGAAGAACAGGATTGGAAAAAATTTTGGATATTCATAGCTTTGTTGATGCAGAATAGGCTGGAGATCTGGATCAGAGAAGATCTACAAGTGGGTATGTGTTTAACCTATTTGGAGGCACAGTCAGTTGGATGAGTAAGAAACAATCTGTAGTGGCACTATCAACTACAAAGGCCAAATACATGGCAGCCACTAATGCAAGGAAGGAAGTAGTTTGGTTGCAGAGATTGTGTTCAAGTATGGGGTTTACATGAAGCTATAAGGATAGACTATGACAACAAAGTGCAATTTTCTTGGCAAAGAACCCTACATATCATTCAAAGAAAAAGCACAATGATGTTCAGTATCACTTTGTGAAGGATATGACAGAAGACAAAAAGGTGTTGCTGGTAAAGGTGGACACTTTGAAGAATACTACAGATGCATTAACAAAATCTGTGAGCTCTGAGAAGTTCTCTTGGTGTAGAGAAACAATGGGCATTTCAGGGCTGAAAAAATGACTAAGCTTTCTTATGGCCCCCTGTGGAAACAAAACAACAAGTGGGAGAATGTTGGGTTGTGTCATATTCTTTCCATGACTAGCCCACGTAGTTAACCGAGCGGTTAGAGGGGGGGGGCGGAGCACCCCCTTCGTTGCGCCGATTGTGTAGCGGGGGGGGGCATAGGGGGTTTGAGGTGTACCCATAACCTATGGTTTTGTGCATGATTTTGGCACATGTTTTTGGACGCGATGGTTTTCGGTGCATGGTATTGGATGCTTCAGCATGTATAAATATGTATTATAACATTGAAAGGAACATAATGAAAAATCAAGCTGGTAGTCCCGGTTTTGGGATCCAGGGGAAAATCTTTGTGTATATGTGTTTTATGAGTTATTCTCTCGCATTGTTTATTTTCTGTGTTTTAGAATTCGTATGTAGGTAATTTCTATACAAGGTTAAAACCTACACACAGGACTAATCTAAAACAACTTTTATATGTCCATGGGGCACATTTTCTTATAGGAAACTCCCATTTGGTTTGAAGAATGTAGCGGCGACATTTCAGAGGGCAATGACCTATGCCTTCCATAACATCAAACACACTATTCAACCTTAACTTGACGATTTACCTTCTCATTCACAAAAGTAGACTAATCACCCACAACATTTGAGAGCGATATTTTTACGGTGCCGACACTACAAGATACGACTCAATCCACACAAATGTGTGTTTTGTGTTGGTTCTGGTCGATTGCTTGGTTTTTTAGTGTCTAGAGATGGAATTCGACTCGATCCATTAAAGGTTCAGCCAATTCTTGACATGCCTCCACCTTCAAATATTTTATAGTTACAGAGACTCCAAGGGAAGGCTAACGTTTTGAGGAGGTTCATTCCCAATTACACTGAAATAGCTAAAGGTCTTACACATCTTTTGAAAAAAGAGATACCCTTCCATTAGGATCAGGTTGCGCAAGCTTCCTTTGATGCTCTTAAAGATACCTTGATTAAAGTGTCATTAATGTATTCTCTGAATTATCGAAATGACTATTACCTGTATCTCATTGCTGCAGATACAACCATTGCCATGGTTTTAGTCCAAGAGGAAAATGGGATTGAATATATGATATATTATTTGAGCCGCAATCTCAATGATAGAGAAAGTAAGTACTCTTATGTCAAGAAACTAGCTTTGGCAACAGTGTAAGCTATTCAAAAAATTCGCCACTACATCCTACTCCAGAAGACCACCATCATTTTAGATTGCAACCTTATGACATATATTTTGTCACATCAATTACTGAGGGGAAAATACTCAAAATGGATCGTCATTTTGCAGGAGCTTGATCTGGAATTCATCAAGTCCAAATGAAATAAATATCTTGTTTTCACCGAGTTTCTTTGTGACCTTCCTTCAACCTCCATTGATTCAACATTTGAACCATCGATTTTGGATTAGTCTCTATTTCTGACATCTTCATATGGAGATATATTGATCTATCTTCAGAGCCAAACTCTCCAACCTGAAACCTCTCGCTCGCAATAATGACATATTCGATACCAAGCCAAAGATTATCTGATCATTGGAGACACTCTTTATTGTCGTTGTATCGATATGATTTTACGGAGGTGCCTCACACATGAGGAAGCCAAGAAAGCCTTGAATGATTTCCATTCAGGTGCTTGTGGTGGAAAATTATCTGGATATGCTATCTCATAGAGAATTCTCTGTGTCATTTACTTCTAGCCAACTATATTCAAAGATTGTAATATTGTCATTAGAAGTTGTCATGCATGCCAGATATATGACCACATAACTAGATTACCATTTGCACCATTGCATCCAGTCATTGTTGTTCGACCATTCGCCAAATGGGGCATTGACTTCATGACATGTAACCCCACCTTGACCGGGGGGCATGGGTATATTATAGTCACTGTTGACTATTTTACCAAATGGTCCGAGGCGATGCCAGCATTAAACAAAAATGGCGAAACAACTACTATTTTATTTGTTAACCTCGTGGTTGCCCATTTTGGTGTACCACAGGCCATATTTATATATCATGGGTTGCATTTTTGCAATCACATGATGGCTGAGTTAACTGTTAAGTTAGGACTGTCACATGATAGTTCTACCCCTTATTATCCACAAGCGAATGGACAAGTTGAGGCCATCAACAAAGTCTTGAAGCCAATGTTGCAAAGAATGATAGGGGTTCATAAATGAAAATGGAATTTAATCATGTACTCTGCCTTCTAGGCATATCAAACCTCAGTGAGAAATGCAACTAGATTCACACCCTTTCAGTTGGTGTACGGTTTGGAAGCAATATTGCCGATACAATGTGAAATTTCATCTCTCAAACTCGCAATTGACTTGTTACCTAACACTTCTGAAGAAGAAGCGAGTTTCTTAGAACTTATCCATTTGGATGAAACCCGTCGTGATTCTGCATTGGCTAATGAAGCACATAAGAAACGAATCAAGTTGCAATATGATAGAAA
>APFE030574594.1:0-13757 GCA_000404065.3 Pinus taeda
GCATGAGGATGAGGTAAATCATTCAAACTTGTCTTCAATTTCCTCAATTGAAAAGTGTGTTGGTTCTTTTGAGAAACACACCAGAGGCATAGGGTCCAAATTAATGTTTAAGATGGGCTATCAAGAAGGCAAAGGTTTGGGCAAGCATACACAAGGCATGGTTTATCCTATTTCAGTTGTGGAGCGACCCAAGAATGTTGGTCTTGGATATGAACAGTTTAATGGTGAAGAATTCAAATCCTTGAATGCATGTGATGCAAATTTAAAAAGAACCTTTATCCCAAGTTCTCAGATGAATATATGCCAAAATTGTTTTAAGGATGATTGCCATCGTTTTAAGCCATCATTTCAGCAAGTAGAGGGTAAACATGTCGCTTATGGCGAGCATGCAAATGTAAACAATTTTCAAGACAAGGACAGTGATGAAAGTTTGAAAAGGAAAGTTGTCTCCTCTACTAGTTCATCGTCTCTCGAAGACAAAAAGGATGGACATTCTATGCAGCAAAAGAGGAAGTTTTATTGTTTCAAGATGCTGGTTGAAAAGGAAAGCACACAGGAAGCAGAAGAGGCAAAGAAAACTTTCTCAGAAAGTGCTTGAAAGTTGCAAATTTTGTCAAAAGAAGGAACATCATGTTTCTCATTGTTGGATCTTGCATCCAACAAGTCGTCCAAAGCACATGCAGCTTGAGGACAAAAACATTGGCGCAAGTGGATCTATGGATTCCATTATCAATGTGGAAGATTCACATGAAGAACTGCTGCTGCAACAAAAATTGCCATTGAAGTGGCTTGGTAAGAAGTGGATGGACTTCTTGACACAGTAAGACATACTCCTTTTGTACATACAAACTTTGGATGTATGCATGTTTTTTTATGTTGTTGCAAAAATTTCGCCATGAAGGTAACAGATGAGTATGAGACTCACTCTATCGCAGCAAAAGTTATATTCATTTCAGCTTTGAAAGTACATGTACATGTGCTCGAGGATATTGTACTTTTGATTGTACTTAAGAGAAAGTTGAAAGATAAACTGCATGCATGAGAATGATATGCATGAGCATAGGGATCATGATGATTTCCTTGTATTTTAAAACATGTATGTGTGATTAACTTGAAGGGTTGATTACTTTGTTTTTAACCATGCATGTAATGTAATATTGACTTGGAAAAAGTTAATTTGATCTCCAAGATTGTAAAGAGGAGAAATGATGAAGTGTTTCATCTTTGTAAAAGTCTTCTCATTTGGGAGGCAGCTATTCTTCTGGAGCGGAGGTGCCATGGATGGGCATCATGACAGTTGGCAAGCCCACATGTTCAGAGGAATATTTCAGCTCATATATCAACAAGTTTCATTGTTGGTTCCTGCAATTTTTAGATTTGTCTAACGAAAGAACTTGGTCGGGATTCGACGAGTACTTGGTTTATGCAGCAACATTTGCCATGATGACAGTTGATAAGGCAGGACATTTTGGCATCAGTATGCTCTTTTGGCTGAACGGAAGAGGATATTTCTATTCCTCAAGTGTTGTACAATTCAGTTCAGAGATTCAGTGAGCTTTTGGGGACCAAAAGCCTTCTCATTTGGGAGGTGTGATCAGGAGCTCAGGACCAAGTGTCATAAAATGGTCAAAAATGGAAGTGCTCAGAACGGGCTTGAACCAAAACGAATGGATAGAGCTCATCCTCCTGATTCTAGTGCCACAAACGGTTCAAAAAACAGTCAACGTATGAGAAAGTTATGCCAAAAACAAAATCACCCAATAACCCTTAATTTTTGAATTTTCAAAAAAAAATTAAAAAGGAATATTCCGTAGAATATTCTTTGAAATATTCCATAGAATATTCTAAGGAATATTCCGTAGAATATTCTAAGGAATATTCTTGTTTGGGCAGCCAATCACAGGTTTCCACATGGCAAGCCCGGAGGCCGCCACGTGTCTCAGGTGACATCAGCACAATGGGGGCGCATATATTTAAAATTTCGGTGGGGTTGTGAATTGAACCCACAACCTGTCTTCAACAAATTAAACGGCTTACCAACGCGCCACAGGGGTCACAATTGTTAAATGTGTGGCAGAAACGTTTTATAAGGTTTGAGTTTGAATGGGCGGGGCCCGAAGGGGGCCAGCCCCTAAGGGCCAACCCCCATACACGTGACCTCCCGCCCGGAACCATGGGCTCCATTCAAACCGCCAACACAAACGGTCGTTGATACGTGGTCACATGTGCAAAGTTAACCGGCGGTTATGCCATGTTTAGCGGATCTGTTGGCGGTGGCGCCAAATTTGGCGGCCGCCCCATATTTGGCGGGCGTATCTGGCCGTAACTAAAGTCTAACTGGAGTTTTTCAAGGGAAACTGGCAGTTGGGAGTAAATGGCCATAACTTTGGCTAGGAAAGTCCGTTTTGGACGAATTGTTTTTTGATTTTGGGTCTCTTCGACCTTATGAAGCCATTGGCATAGGTTTCACGGCCATCTGAGGTCATTTGCAGGTGATTTTGCTTCGTGGAAGTTCCAGGAGCCACCAAGGCCAAATCAGTGTGGGAGCTGCATTGGGAATTGTGCAGCCAGTGAACATGGAGCGAAGGTCATTCCTGAAGGTTTTCAGCCTTCTGAATCCATCTCTACAGCTTTTTTTTCCTGTTGAGGCATTCTTCTCACTGTTTAGCTTCAGGGAAGCTTTCAGGGTCACTAGGGCCATTTCAGTGCTTGAGCTGTTTGGGGGCTATGTTCATCCATTTTTTGTGATTCAAAAGCCTATGTCTGCTATTTTCGACCTTCTAAGTCTAATGGCAGAGGTTTTAGAACCAATTGAGGTCATCTTCACCTCAAAATTCTCCATGCAAGTTTAAAGGGCCACTAGGGCCAGTTGGGGGAAAGTACTGTATGAGGTACAATTTCACTGTTTAGTGTTTGGGAAAGAGCATGTTTAGCTAATTCCTATCTTCTGATTCTGTATTTACAGTTAGATATGTCTTTTGAGACACTCATATGCTTGTATTAGCCTTTGTAGCATTTTTAATACAAGAGGACAAGCCTAGTTGGAGAGGCTTGGTCCAGCAGATGTAACCCAGAAGGGGTGAACTGCTTTATCATTTTGGTGTCTTTATTTGCTGAAGATGATATGCTAAACAAAACTGATATAAAGTGTTAAACAACAATTATACATAACTTGCATGCACACATAATCACCTATTCAGCTGCATAAAGTTATTTGTCTTATTCCGCAAGACATCAAACTTCAAGTATGTGTATGTCAAATACTTCTAAGTATTTACTTTGCTATTTCTTTAGGTAGAGCCTGTAGAGGGCTAGGTAGCCCCTGGAAGTCATCCTCTCTTTAGAGGTGACATGTCCGGTGAATGCCCCTACAGTCTATCTCTGTAGAAGAAATAGGAAATTTTCACCTTTTTAGAGGTCACTTGAAGTGTATAACTCACATTTGCAATTATAGAAAATGGATACCTTGCACCCTTAAACAAGTACAGTCCATTTTCAGATCAAGAGCAGAGCCAATTTCCTTCTATTGATGATCTGTTGCTTGAATATCTCAATGAATTGCACGAAGATACAGTTCTGGACAGGAAGGTAAGGACAACGCGCAGAGGGGATTTTGAGTACCTCAAGATTGGGCTCAAAGGTTCAAAACCAAGTAATGCAAGATGGATAGAAATTGGGCAAGCAAGGAATTTATACCCTCACTTGATTGATGCTTAAAAACCAACTTTTGGTGGTCCAAAATCTTTTTCAATGGGAAGGTTATGATCCGAATTGGATACTAGAACACTTTCTAAGTTTTCATGAACTCTTAAAAATCATGCCAAAGTTTCAAAGTCTTATAAAGGTCAAGCTTATCAGAGATATCCTCATAACAGTTGCAATTTGTGATCAGCATAGAGAAACGAGGACCCTCGGTCATGTGCACAGACCATCAGCCCATGCTAACGCGCGCTGCCACAAATTAGCAAAACAGGACGTCTTTTTGAGAAACGGGGGTGGATTCTGATCACATATCGCAGGCCAAACCTCTCAGTGAAGAGAAGCCCTAAGCGCCCAGACCCGAAATGATTATGAAACACAGAAAATAATGCCTTGGTTCCGAAAGAGCGGGATTCGACAAAACCGGAAAAATATCGGAAGGGCTTTGAGTGTAAGCAATTTCAACCGAGTTTTTCCCGATGCCATACAGCGAGTGCCACGCGCGCGGCAGAAGAGAGAGAAAACTGCTCACATCGGACGGGTAGCCATCGAGCTACTCAACTGCCTGATATGAGGGACAACCATAGGATTTAGGGGGCCCAGATCAACGGCGGAGACGTGTCCCGATGGATGACCGAATTTGACAAGGTTATAGAGCAAGATCGCATGGGATTTGAAGTCCGATATGGACGATTTGTTGGCAGAAGATTTGTGTTTCGCAGGCAAGCTTGGAGCAAACATAAATAACGACCATTTAAACATTTCCAATGAACCCGACACACTCATCCATTACAGAATAGGTGGCCACCTCCCTGTGAAGCGTTATGCAATGATTGTAAATGCCGAAAGAAGGGATTCAAATGGACAGAGGCAGGGAACCGGAAAGCCGAGAAGCGAAAATGAACAGTCAAGAAGTCAATGGCTTTAAAGCCATGAACTGACAGAGACAGAGCAGGCAGAGAGTTAGTTAGGTGCAGAAAGTGAAGAGCAGACAGAAGGAGTCAAGCTGACCTACAGAAGCAAAGGCAGCATCGATTCAGACAGAGCCAGAGAGAGTGATAGAGTTTGTGTACTCCAGAGAAGGCTTGAGAGGTTCAAGCGAACTCCTCTGTATATGCCTGTCATGTATGAGTCTAATATTGGGCTCATACTACCATGACCAATAGAGGTCGAGTTTCAGTAAGTAGAGTCAGTGTACTCCAGAGGCTTAGGGGAATCCAAGTAATAGTCTTATTGATTCATATCTACTAGGTGAGACTTAAATTGAGCTCACTGTTGTAAAAAATTTGCTTTTGAAAACATAATAGAGAGGCCATCATTGAAGACTGGACTGGGAAACGTATCCCAGGAGTATTGGGTGAACTCCTTATTAAACTTGTTGTGTTTACATGTTTTCCTGTTATGTTTTCTCTAACTGCTTAAGTGTCTGTGTATTTCACAATCTTATCGATCCATTGCATAAAATAACATAGGCACATCCATACACATGAGTCTGTAATACCTTAATTGTTTATCTTAGATCAATTTCATATCAATTTCTCAATGATCATCCATTTTGTGGAGGCCGCAAGCCCTAAATGGGCTAATTTCATTGCAAAATCAGGGTTTTCATAAAGGTTTATCATGTGAACGTTTTTCAAACAATTATTTGTGGATATAATTGTATTTTAGTGGTTTAAATCTGAATTGATTGCATGTTGAAGGTAGTTGCAGGGGTTTTGAAGCTCACTTGGCTTGGTCACAGGCCTAATAGGCTTCCTATAGCCTACTGCAAGGTTTGGAAGCACCACACATTCATTGCATTTGTTTCTTCTCTGGTATAACCTTTGTTACATGCTTAATCAAATTCTTTTCGAGGGGTTTGAGGTGTTGTTATCATTGAAAGTTTGTCATTTCAAATTTTTTATCCATAAAGGCTTGAAATACTTATTTTTAAGGACTAATCATTGGTTTTAATTTGAGAAAGGGATTGTGAGTTTGATCTCTTATTAACCCATCAACTTAGCCTTTTAGCCTTGGTCACAAAGCCTCTTTAGCCCTAGCCATGAGGGTTTGAAGGTATGATATTGTCATTTCTAAAGCTAACACTTGTGGTTGCAGGTTTCACATTTGAGTTTGGAAGAGTTATATTGCATACTTCAAATTGCTCTTGGGTTCCTTACTTGGCGTATCATTCTTTGGAGGAATTTAACAAGGTTTCGAGACCTTGTTCCTTTCCCACTATGGCCTATTTGTGGACTGTCATATCAATAAAATCTGAAGTAAAGCATACAGTGATATAATCACACTAAAATCTAACAATAATAAGCCTTAAAACACCTAAACACATCACATATTTACTACAAAGTCCTAACCATTGTTCAATCTCCTATGCTTTTTAATTCGTGACTAATCTCTTGTTGGTAGTGGGCTGATCTAATTGACAGTAATATCTCTCAAGGTCTGGTGCATTCATATTTTAACCATTGTGTGCTAAGAAGTGTATTAGATAGTAGATTGCATTGGTTTCTCTCTTATCCTAATGATAGTTTGTTAGATCACTAACCTTATTTCTTGTGTTTCTCCCTTGTTGGAAGTATCATTGCATGATTAGCTCTTATTGCAATGCATTTATTAATTATTGTTAGCAATCTCATCATGCTTATCTAGTTGTGCTTGTAAAATCTTGAAGTTTCTCTTTTTCCCAATTGCTATATTATAAGTGTAAGAGGAGTTATAATAAGCACATTAAAACCACCTTAATAGCATTTCTTCGTTGAATAATCTTTAAGTGTTTCACTAATTGTATTTGGCATTCATGTAATCTTGTGTTGAAAAAAGTAACATTTGATGATCTTGGTTACAAGTGGTTTGAAGCATTGAAGTATAATGGTATCTCATTGACGCAAGCTAATCTTGTCATCATATGCATCTTCATTCTAGTATGGAGGTGCATTTATTAAAAATTACCTCCAAGCATAAGCTCAGTTGATAAAGATTTACGGTCACCTTCTCTCCTAATTTGTGACGCTTAACCATCACATTGAGGTTAAAACAGGTGACCTTGTAGTTCTCTTGCGGGAAATCCCTTGTAGGAACAGAGTCATATAGGTCATTAGAACTCCAGGGTAGGTATCATTAATGACACCTTAGCATACCTTCCCCTGGACTTCTTTCTACAACCCCATGTGAAACTTGCTTCAAAACAATTTAGCTGAAGGCTCTCATCTATATTAAGCATCTAACTAAAAGTAACCAAGTTCTTGCATCTCACTTTAGATTAGATCCTACTTTTCATCTAGGACAGATCTTGCGTATCATCTTTGCAACATTTGTTTATCAGGTAACTTGACATATTAATGTTTTTCATGCAAGTGTTTCTCAATTCTAAGGCATTAGTATATCTTTGATATATCTCAAATAATCTAATTGTTTATGCTTATTAATCTTACTAGCCATATAATTTAAATCAAGTTTCTAGGATATTCATTTGTATCTCCTAAACTTATTGATTTTCAACAAGTTCTCATCCCTTCACCTTTAGGGACTACGCCCCTTAACCTGCTTTTAGGAGATAGCTTAAACAAAGTGAGTAGGGAGAAGAATTACAACCCCCTACTCTGAGCGTTGTTACCTCGGGTGTACACTTTGGGCGACAAAAATTTATGCCGTTGTTACTGGGGACAAGTTTCTTGTTCTCAGTGCTTCACCATTTTTTCTAAGACAAGTTTCTTGTTCTTGGTTTCCCGTTACTAACTAGCACCATGTGTCTAGCATTAGTTTTCTATTTGACTCATGACTCCACTTATTCCTCCTCTCAGAAGAGTGTATACTAGAAGGAATCCTAGTATCTTGCTTAATTTTGCTCCAGACCCTGAAAAGGCCCTTAGAGCTTGATTAAACAAGCTCAATTCTAGTAAAAACCTTGTTTTTATTGGACAAGAAGCCCTCCCTAATATTTGTTTGCTTTTTCCTGACCTGCTTGATAAAGACATCATAGACTTATTCCCCCCTTAAAATTTCACTAGCATTCAAGGTTATCCTCATGATCTTCGAGGGCATGGTATTGACAAGTTTCCCTCCTTCCAAGGCAATAATCCAATTAGTGTTGATGATTATCTCAGTGCTTTTAAATATTTCTTGGGTAAATATTATAGCAAGGCTTATTATAATCATGAAGATGTAAAGTGATTTTATTTGTTCTCTCTTTGGTGGAAGATGAATTAGATTGATTTATGGAAACCCTGATAACTCATTTGATTCGTTGCAGATGTTTTTTTTCTAAGGAAAAAGTGTAATTTTCATTAAAATTTTAAGAAAATTACATGTTGTATGCCAGCATTATGTTATGCTTTCTCTACTGTCAGATGGCGGATTTGCTTAAACATTACAAAATCCTTCAATTTACTTGAAGGCGCGAGAGATATATACATATTGTTTGGTATACTATTCTGCATATAATAAAAACAAGACAAAGCAAAATAAACCAGAGAAACCAATGTTGGATTGATCCTGTCGATCAATCCTAGGGACCTGCCTCCTCATCTATATAAGGCCTGTATTATCCATTGTCCTCTGCTCAGTTGCGCAACCTCTTTGGAAAGAAAGTCAGCGACTTAATTCCTTTCCCTGTAAATATGACAACAGACAAAGGGTTCAAACTATGATTTTAGACCAATTGTTTCTTCCAGCGTGTCTCTGAGTGTGTGCACATGACAGTGATAAGACCCATTTATCCAATTAATGATGAGCTGAGAGTCTCCAAATATTTGGATTGAAGGGCAATGTTTTTCCAGGGCAAAAAGGAGTAAATGTCTGAGGCTGTTTAGTTCGGCATAGTTGTTTGTTCCTCTTCCTAGTCCCACTTTCAATTTGAAGTTTACTGTCTCTGATAGGTGAAATATAGCCCCTCCCCCAAAACCTTCGGCGCTGGCAGAGCCATCAAAGTGTGCCCAAGGTTGTTCCTTATCTAAATATTTAGGGATAATAATTCGGGGGGGTCTTTGTCTTCAGGGAGAGAGTTCTATATAGCTAGGATGTTGTTGCACAAAGCTACTCCTAAGATTTTTTTGTCTTGAAAATTTCTTAAATTCTTGGTGATCCAGATGCCCCAACAAATAATAGGGGGAAAATATTTTTGTTTCTAATTTGCGGATTTGGACCACCAAGACTCCCAATCCTCTTTGATAGTGTTGCTAGTCCAATGACATGGAAAATTTTGCCCGTGAGTGATTGTATTCCAGATCTCAACCGAAATTGGACAGTGAAGAAATAATTGTAGATGTTGCTTCATGCTTTTAAAGATAAATAAGGGGATAAGAGGGAAGGAAGGTATTTTATTAGAGATATCAATGATAATAAGAGGGAAGAAAATGAGATTGTCGCATAATTCAATTAAAGGTTTAATGGTATTGTTAAATAATTACGTTAAGAATATAAACCCATCGATAAGTCTCTTTTGGAATATTATCTTGATGCATTTAATGTTGATACTTATTATGAGTTAAGACATGTTAAGCCCGTTGATTATAAGGTTGCTCATACCTTGGCTGAAGTATTGGAACAATGTAAGAAGGCATTTGGGAAGTATGAGATTCTAGGTTTTGATAGAGGTCCAAGTAAATCTTGTGACCCTAAAAAAAGGAAGTCAAGGAGGTTGACCACGATCCTATTAAAGAATTGACACAATTAATTAAGAATATGAAAATCAAACATGCAAGAGAAATTAACACCATGTAGGCTAGGTTGATCCAAATGTAAAGATCACAACCTCAAAATTTCAACCTAGAAATAATAACAAGAATAATAATGCATGACATAAAAGGATTTCTTCACATGAACAAAGACTGCCAAATCCTCTTGAATCTACGAATTCCTTATTGTAGACCTTGTGAAATTCAAACATGCAAGAAAAATTAATGCCATGTAGGCTAGGTTGATCCAAATGGAAAGATAACAAGCTCAAAATTCTCAACCTAGAAATAATAACAAGAATAACAAAGATTGGCAGAAAAGGATTTCTTCAAATGAACATAGACTGCTAAATCCTCTTGAATCTACGAATATTGTTGATCAATATTTGCCTTATTGTAGAGCTTCTGAAAGATTCCATGATGAAGACTCTTGAGCTATTGCAAAAGGAATCTTGGATGGTAGACAAGTGAGAACAAGTGAAAAAATTAATGTAATCAATAAAGATTCCCACTTGCCTACAGAAGATGTAGATCATAATATGGAAATGCTTCCATAATCCTTTTCCATTAATAATTTTAGTGATGAAAAGGATCCAATTACATAATTATATGGGGAAAATCAATCTCAAGGACAAATCTTGGAGATTGCGAAAAGTAAGAGATACAATTATCAAAGGAGAAATAAAGAACAAACTACTTCTAAGACTTATCATTCTAGTTTGAAAATTGATTAGGTCACGTGGATCAATAATGCAAAAAAAATTGTTCATGTCCTCAAAATTTTGAAGAATCCATCTCAAAGAGTATTTTTTTTAAAGTTATTGGCATAAGTCAACAAGACAAAGTTGATGTGCAGTCCAAGGATGAAGAAATTAAGATAAAGTACCTAAATGGCTACATGACAAATGAATATCATCATCTTATCTTCGTAACTTTAATGGTTAATGATCATTTGTTGCATAATTGTATGTTGAACTTAAAGGCTTCAACTAATGTTATGGCTAAGAAAGTCATGGAACAATTAAATTTAAGGATATCAAGGCCTTACCACAATATATGCTCCATGGATTTAAATAAGATTGAAGTTCTTGGAGTAATCAAATATTTACAAGTTTTCTTGGAAGCATATCCATAAAGGATGATTACTATGTATATTTCTATTATTGACATACCTGGCATATGGGGAATGTTTTTATCTCAAAAATTTGCAGTCAATCTTAGTGAATGCATTCAGTTGGACTTATCATATTCTATTATCCTTTAGTTGAGAGTGGTATGGTCAAGCTCTATACGGAGGTTGAAAGGAGGTATCATGTTGAGGATCCAAGGAAACACAACAATGCAAATGTTAGTGGATTGCTCAAAGATTATCATGCAGTATTGACTGATTTTCTTGAGCGTGTGAGAGAAAGTGCACGATATTCCACATCATCGATCACAAATAAGAAAAGGAAGACAAAGAGATTTGATAGATCTATACAATACAACATCAGCATACTTCATCATTCTAAAAGGTTCAAGATTCAACAAGGCACATCAGAAAAGCAACCATTGGATCCACTTGTGAGGAGACAAGTTCTCCATATTGGACTTCAAAGACGACATCTCTTGCCATAGGGAATCATTTATATTGTATCTCTAACCCTATTCTCCTATATTATGTTTCATTCATTTCATTAGAATATGTTTCATTTCAACAATTATGTTTTATGTATTTAGATTTCATTATTAGAGTAGAAATTTCTATTGCATCACTTGATATATAATAATATATATATATTAAAATATATATTAATGATTTTAGATATATATGGGAATCAATCTCTGCCTAATTTACTTTCTTTTCTTGGATGCAAATTCTGAATTCTCACATTTCTTCACTGAAGTGATGTGTCCCTGAATAGAGCCAAATATTGACCATGTATATGTCAACAATTCCAAGAAGCAGTGTACATAGAAGTGGATAAAAAAATTTCAATCATTATCATCATTATAATCCCAAATTTTGCAAAATTATTTTTAAAATGATTCTAGAATGACTATGAAGCCATGTATCAACACCTAGGTAAGCCTTTGAGTCTTAACAAAGGGTTTCACTCTAGGGAGTTTTTTAACCTTCCTAATTATTTGTGTTTCTAAACACGAATAATTAACATAATTTTTCTCCCAAGCATCCCCCAAAGCTAGAGTGGGATCCTCTGGTAAGGTCTTAGGTGAGTCCTAGTGCTATCAAGTCTATGTATTTTTATCATACTAGATCATGTGTCTTGTATTGTAGAATTTGGTTGAGTCTAAAGGGGTTGTGTCTATTGTAAAATTCCCCTCCTATGGTGATTATTGTAATATATCAATGTAAAAGTGTTGTCTAGGAATATTTTTGGTGAAAGGTTACTCATAGTTAGACACCATTGCCAAAATATTTTTTAGACCCACTTAGGGGGCAGAAAATATGTGTAATCCCCTCTTGAGACTTTTATGTTGTATCGGCGATATCCAACGGTGAAAACTAGGAATTCCCCATAAGAAAACGCCCGCTGGAAGTCTAAGGACCTTTATACGCCCCGAAAACACCTCGCCCAGCAGCCAGCGTTATTTTTTCTGGCAAAAACAAAAAATAAAATGAGAGAAAGAATTAATTTCTCTCCAAGTGGAAAAAAACATCAAAACATTATCAAGGACCTTTTTTAAAAGGGAAAAGTCAAGTCAAAATTAAAAGTCTCATTTCCAAGGCAGAATGTCCCATTTCATAAATTTGTTGGACTAGAAAGACTATTTTCTAGCAAATCGAATTTTTGGACTTAGTGGTTGATTAAATTGCACAAGTTACAACAATTCTATTTTTTGAAGATTCTCCAATGGACAAAAAGCACCAAGAAATTTGGTTTTGGCCCATCCAACTCATTCCTTAAGGAGATCGAATTTCTTGGAGATTTGTGTAGTGATTATCAAGGGATCAAAATAATTTGACAAGGATCAAGTCAAACTAGTCAATTTTCCACTTGGAAGGGTTCTAACACTCTCATTTTTCTATATAAGAAAGCCTAAGGCTCCTCATTTGTAGTCATGAAATGTATGGGTCTTGTAATGAAAAATCTGAAGCAAGTTGTGAGTCAAGCTGTTGGATTTAATTTCTATTTTACAATAATAATATCTTAGTATTTGGGGGTTTATTTACGATGGTATTCCTTTTCTGCTTCTTGTGGTAATGATGTTCTGAGTCGTGTTGTAATGCTCTACTGGATTAAATTTCATAAGTTATTACTTCATTAGCCAGTAGTTGGATTATCTATTTGCACAGGCATCTTGCATTAGGTATTGGATTTATAACATCATTCTAACTCACTCGATCTAGCAGGTATCATTAGATTTTGAGGGTTTTAACGTGTATCTAGCCCCTTTTGAAGATATTAACTTGATCTTAAGTGCGTAGAGACTACAAGGTATTCATATCTTGGGAATTAGGGGAAGTATTTGGTTTAGCCAACCAACTCCCAAGATAAGAGGTTCAAAAGCCCATCATTTTGAATTTCCAAAGGCTAATCTAATGATTTGTGTGCAACAACTTGGCTATGGCCTTAAATTAAATTAATTTTCATCAAATTATTTCCCAATTTAATTGTGCAATAAAGTTAGATAAGCTTATCTGAGCTTGTAATTGTTATTTTGTGAATATTGTAAAAAAAATTGTAAATTTTTTTTACTAACCCTTGTATTTTATTTTCATAGTGTAAATAGATAATGGGGTTATATTTTTCAAATTTGAATTTTCTCTATAAGTGTTGGAGGAAGCCTATCCTTTTGGGATTTACAAGTATTATGTCATAAGATCAATGGATAATTCGAATTTGTGGAAGGAGCAAGCCCTCACCTAGCATAACAGTTAGGTTTTAGGCATTGGATCACACTTCAGGGAAGTCGTCCAGTTGATTGGAAGATGTTGTTTAAGTATTGAGGCCAGATCTAGCCTCCACAAGCCTATATCTATCATACCTAGGTCTCTATTTCTCAACACTGAACCATTTGTGGAGGCCTCAAGCCCTAGAAGGGCTAATTTCACTGCAAAATCACGATTTTCACAATGGTTTATCATGTGAAGGTTTTGCAAACAAGTATTTGTGGATATAATCATATTTTATTGGTTTAAATCTAACTTGATTGCTTGTTGAAGGTAGTCACAAGGTTTTTGAAGCTCACTATGCTTTTTCGTTGGCCTAATAAGCTTCTTATAGCCTAGCCACAAGGTTGGAGGCACCACAAATTCATTTCATTTGTTTCTTCTTGTTGAGATTGCAACAAGATGATGGAGCTTAGTGAAAAGAGTCGCCTTCACTAAGTGGGCCCGCAGGCTATTTTTGGCGCAAGTCTATTTTTAGACTATGTCTATTT
>APFE030574596.1:20683-46921 GCA_000404065.3 Pinus taeda
ATTGCATGGATCAATTTACTTCACCAAGTTGGATCTTCGTTCAGGATATCATCAAATCAGAATGAAGACTGAAGACATTCCGAAAATAGCATTTAGAACTCATGAGGGTCATTATGAATTTTTGTCATGCCTTTTGGCCTTACCATTGCACCTTCTACATTTCAAGGTTTGATGAATTCCATTTTCAAACCCTTCCTTAGAAAATTTGTGTTAGTATTTTTTGATGATATACTAATCTACAGCAAGTCTTGGAAGGATCATGTTGAACATGTTGACAGTGTGCTACAACTATTGGAGGAAAAACAATTATATGCAAAAAGATCCAAATGTTTCTTTGGAGTACAAGAGGTGAATATTTGGGTCATATTGTATCTCATGAAGGATTTAAGGTAGACCCTATCAAAATTAACGCCATTAAGGAATGGAGAATCCCCACATCCATAAAGCATTTGCGAGGATTTCTCGGGTTGACAGGGTATTATCGCAAGTTTGTTAAGGATTATGGGAGAATAGTAGCACCTCTAACAACATTATTGAAAAAAGATGCATTTTCATGGACTCTAGAAGCAACAAAGGCCTTCGAACATCTTAAAGAGTCAATGTGCCAAGCACCTGTCTTAGCTACACCGGACTTCACAAAAACCTTTATTGTGGAATGTGATGCTTCAGGAAATGGAATTGGTGCTGTTTTAATGCAAGATGAAAGACCCATTGTTTTTTAAAGTCATCCAATCAAGGGAAAGTTTTTACGCAAAGCTATTTATGAGAAGGAAATGTTGGCAATACTCCATGCACTTAAGAAATGGCGACCCTAGCTAATGGGAAGACACTTCAAGGTAAAAACAGATCATGATAGCCTTAAATACTTTTTAGAACAAAGATTATCCTCTGAAGAGCAACAAAAGTGGGTCACAAAGATGTTGGGTTATGACTTTGAAATCATCTACAAAAAAGGGAAGAAAAATATGGTGGCAGATGCACTCTCAAGAAAGGATGAGGATGTGGAAGCATTGTTGTGCGCCATTTCTATTATCCAACCAGATTGGATAAACAAAGCAAGGGAGGAACGAAAGAATGATGAAGAAGTGTGGGCACTTATTCGAAAATTACAACAAGATTCCAGTACGTCTGATACATTTAGCTGGAAAAATGATTCATTATGGTACAAAGATCGCTTATACCTCTGTAAGAATTCCCAACTAAAACAAAAGATTCTTATGGAATTGCACACTTCTCCCTTAGGAGGGCACTCAGGATTTTTAAAAACTTACCACAGGGTTAAGAAGGAATTTTTTTGGGATGGCCTTAAATCAGATATTCAAAAGTTTGTGGCGGAATGTTTGGTTTGCCAACAAAATAAAGTTGAAACAATTAAGACACCGGGTCTATTACAACCTTTATCCATTCCAAGCCAACGTTGGGAGGAGGTTTCAATGGATTTTATCACAGGTTTACCCAAGTCTGAGGGAAAGAGTGTCATCATGGTGGTAGTTGACAGACTTACCAAGTATGCACACTTTTGTGCATTATCACATCCATTTAAAGCCAGTACAGTTTCTACTACATTTATGGAAACAATTCAAAAGCTACATGGAAACCCAAAGATTATTGTAAGTGACAGAGATCCCATTTTCACTGGAAATTTTTGGACAAAATTATTTTCTTGTCTTGCTGCTCACTTAGCTCATATCTCATCTTATCATCCTCAATCTTATGGGAAAACTGAGATAGTAAACAAATGTTTGGAAGCATATCTTCGTTGATTTTTATCTGATAAATAGACACAATGGGTCAAATGGTTGTCTCTGGCAGAATGGTGGTATAACACTTCCTTCCATACAACAAAAAAAATGACCGCATTTATGGCACTTTATGGATATCAGCCACCATCCATCACATCATATTTAAGAGAAAATTCTAAGGTTCAAGCAGTGGAACATCACATCGAACATCAACAACAAGTCCTCCAACTCTTAAAGGATAACCTCGTGTTGGCACAGAATAGAATGAACAACAGGCAGATCAACATCGCAGTGAAAGAAGTTTTGTTGTAGGTGATTGGCTATTTCTACGGCTACAACCATATAAGAAAATGTCCCTCAAGAAGCTAAGAAGGATAATAAATTATCACCAAAGTATTATGGTCCGTACAAAGTGTTGCAAAAGATTGGTACTATGGCATACAAATTGGAGTTTCCTGCAGCTTCTCGATTGCACCCAGTTTTCTATGTTTCATGTTTAAAGAAGGTTATAGGCGACAAGCTCCCAGTTCAAACAATATTGCCAGAACTTGAGGAGGAAGGAAAAATTATATTGGAACCGGAAGCAGTCATGGAAACAAGAACTCGATAGCTACGAAATCGATCAATTTCGGAGTATCTTATCAAGTGGAAGAACTTATCTGCTGAAGATTCCACATGGGAGGATGAGAATTTTATACAGAAGCAGGCAAAACTACTCAAGCATCGAGGAAAACACTTTTTTGAAGGATAGGGGCATGTTGGGTCCCTATAATACTAGTGATTACCCCATTACTATTGTAGTTGTATCCCTTATTAATATTGTTGTGCCCCTATTGTCCCCATATTGTAATTACTGTGCCCCATAGAATCCCTCTATTGTTATTTTGTGGATTTATATTATTATTGTTAGGTTGGCTGGGTTATATTGTGACTCCTTAGACTCATATATATGGAAAGGAGGTTTTGTCATTTGAATCATCCAAGAATTGTTCATTTATGTAATGTAAAGGAGGTTGCCCCCTCAAAGAGGCTGAATTCTAAGGCGTTGATCCATATTTTCTATCTTTTTGTCAGTTGGTTTCATAACATATATATGTGTGTGTGTGTGTGTGTGTGTGTGTGTGTAGTTATGTTATGAACTATAGTTATGGTTATGGTTAATCTAGTGAAAATAGAAGATGATGGGAAAGTTTGTGAAAGAAAAGATGATATGAAGTAAGAAGTTTTGCGCAGGGATGATATAATTATTTCTCAACTGAATGTAATGAAAGATGGTTACTTTAATTGTAAAGGATTTAAAATGATTCCTAGGCAAGGTTTATTAGAATATTTTCTAGTGAATATTCCTTGAATTGCATATTTCACTAGTTGTTATATCCGACCTATCAATGGAAGGTGGAAACCAGATAGAGGTTAGCCCTTTGCCCTTCATACTAAATGAGGAGGAAGTCAAGGAAGAAGCCAAAAGCGGGATTGGTATTAAAACCATGGCCGGGGCATAAGGACACGTGTTCTTGTCCCCAAAGAAGATGTTGCAATAGACATATGAGGGTGATTTTTATGACGGACTCATAGCAAGAGCCCAACTCTTTGCCATAGCAGACAAAGGAGACATACCCTCATCTAAAAATATTGTAAAGTAGCTCCAGCCACATTCTGAATATTGCTACAGTGGCTTATGCTTCTGCTTAGGATGCTAGCTATATGTAAGTGAATTCTTATTTGTTGGCATCAAGTTGTATAAACAAGGTGGTATCTATTTCTTTCTAATATTAACCTGAAATTATTTTTTTTTCTATACTATTGAGAAAATTTTCTATATCCATGATTGAGGCCTCTAACTATTGAGCAAATCTTGCAAGTGGTTAATTAGGAAGATTTTGTAAAGGAATACACCTTCAATACCTCTAGTTCTCTGGGTGCGATTAAGTAGTTTGAAACCTATAATTAAAATCTATAAGGTTGAAGCATCCCCTTTCACTAAACACAGATGATGCCCTTAACAAGACAAACTATTCGGTCAAAAGGAGAAATCAATCCTGGTAGCTTGAATGTGTGTCTCACATTTATAATTCTAGTTATTTTCAACCCAAATTGCTGAAATACCATAGTAAGTGGCTTTGTTGGCACCTAAAGACACGGATGGAGACTTTGGAATCTTCATTTAGAAGATTTATCTTTCATCTTTGTAATGATTAGACATGTTTTAAAAGAACAAATATATCAAGTGTCTGTCTTTTGATTTATGTTACATTTAGACATGTGGTTATATCTTTTTTCAACTTCTGTAGGTTATTATTTGGTTTGTTCTTCACCATAAAATGGTTTATTATATGTTAATCTTTGAATCAAAATCTAATCAAATGTATATATGAATTTCTAAATGAATATGAAACGTTTCAAAATTATTATGTAACACACCAAAACAAGAAAGGACATGTATGGAAACATCACTGTTTGAATGCTTTTTCATGTTTCTAAGGAAATGTATAAGCTAGATTTGATTGAATCTTTTTAATAACATGTAAATACATATTTTTTTCATCAAAAGGATTTATCACCAATCATTCAATGTATAAGGCCTAACCATTTAGCAGGTGAAGACTCTCTTGTAATCAGCATTACAAGATTCACTGAGTCTTTAGAGTACTCAACAAAGTTTTCTTGCCTATATTCTTAGTGAGCAAATTTTACATGGATACCAAATGCTTGATCCATCTTGGTCAAGGTCATTAGAGAATATGGTATGGTGTGGCCCTAAGAATTATGTAATGTTGTTAACGATGAATATAAGGGAACAACGTTTCTATTATATAAGATATATCCTAACACTAGTTCCAGGCTCGATCACGACTTCGTTATCATTATACTTGGGTGGATAATGGTAGACCTCAATCATGCTTGGCAGTGGGAGCATTCACTTAACAAGTTTGAATGAATGGGAAATGTAAAGGTTTTCCCATTAGATATACCCAATCTATATAATATTGATTGATTGGCTTCGCTCAAATATTTCCTTCAGCATAGCCCTGCAATGATTACATCTTGCTATCATTTTTTGTCAGTCGTCTTAATGTGCATACCTAAGAAAGAATTCATTCTTATATGAGTTTAATGTGAAAAATTTTGCAAGAATTTAGTGCTATATTGGTAAGTAAGTAGCTCATTTTTCCATTCATTGTATGGGTATTGATGTTTTCTAACTACTATATGTTTTGGAATTACATTCTTTCCTCCCCGCAATGATCACATCTTGCTACCATTTTCTACTAGTCAGTTTAATGTGCTGACCTAAAAAATAATTCATTGCTATATCACTTTAATGTGAAGACTTGAGAAAGAATTCAATGTTATATTAGTAAATAATTAGCTAATTTTTTCCATTCATTGTATTGGAATTGGTGTTGTCTGACTATTATATGTTTTGGAATTATATTCTTTCATTGCAAGTGTCTTGGGTTGTGGACACCAAGGCATCTTTAATTCTTGTCGTGGACCCAAATTATCCAATTCCAAGTTATTATGCATAATCATACCACTAATGAAATTAAAGTACATATCTTCCATAACAAAGGACAAGTAAGGAAAAGAACTTCCACACTCATCTGATTTATAGTTTTGCTGGCAGTCTAGAATTCCCCAAGGCTTTTTTTTAAGATAGAACTCAATTTTAGCATGTGTTCCAATAGTTTTTACATATAATTCAGAGTGGAACATTATAACATGAGTTTTCAATTGTGTATGTTTCTACACTTCATATTCCATATGCAATGCAAAGGTTGGAGAAGGAACATACTTCCATCTAATTATTTGAATTTCATTATCTGATAGATCTTGATGACATTGTTTTTCTGCATATATTTGTATCTACTGAGAAACATTCAAAGCTTGACATGGTCACTAGTTACTGTGAAATGCGGAATATATCAATTAAGTAAACTAACTTTTCAAAATTCTTCATGTAACACAACAAAACAAGAAAGGACATGTATCGAAACAAAATTGTTTGAATGATTTTTCATGCTTCTAAGGAAATGTTGAAGCCATGTTTGATTGAATGTTTTTAACAACATGTAAATACATATTTATTTAATCACAAGGATTCCTGACCAGTCATTCAATGTACAAGACCTGGCCGTTTACCAGATGAAGACTCTTGTAATCATTCTTACAAGATTCTCTAAGTGTTTAGAGTGCTCAACAAAGTTTACTTGCCTAGATTCGTTTACGTGGATACCAAATACTTGATCAATCTTGGCCAAGGTCATCAAGAAATATGGTATGATATGGCCCTAATAATTACATAATGTTGTTAACGGTGAATAGAGGGGAACAACATTGCTATTATGTAAGATATATCCTAACACTAGCTTCAAGCTTTGTCATGAATTCATTATCGTTATACTTGGCTGGATAACGGTAGACCCCAATCATGCTTGGAAGTGGGAGGATTCACTTAATGGGTTTTAATAAATGGGGAAATGAAAATTTATTAATTGACTGGGTTAGCTCAAATCTTTCCTTCAGCATAGCTCTGGAATGATCACATATCGCTACCATTTTCTGTCAGTCAGTTTAATGTTCAGGCCTCAACAAGAATTCATTGATATATTGGTTTAATGTGCAAACTTGAGAAAGAATTCAGTGTTATATTGGTAAGTAAGTAGCTAATTTTTTCCTTTCATTGTATGGGTATTGATGTTGTCTAACTACTATATGTTTTGGAATTACATTCTTTCCTCCTCGCAATGAACACATCTTGCTACCATTTCTTCCTGTCAATTTAATGTGAAGACCTAAGAAAGAATTCATTGGTATATCAGTTTAATGTGTAGAATTGAGCAATACTTCATTGCTATATTGGTAGGTAAGTAACTAATTTTTTCCATTCAATGTATTGGTGTTGACGTTGTCTAACTATTGTATGTTTTGGAATTACATTCTTTCATTGCAAGTGTTTTGGGTTGTGGACACCAAGACACCTTTAATTCGTGTTTCTTAGCAAGTTTATTCCCAATAGAGTATATGCATTTGAATGATTTGAAATTTAATAGGGAAGGTAGGACAATCCCAGTGTGTAAGAGGCTAAATTATCTTGTGAGACTTGGTAGGGCCAAACATGTCACCTAATGGGTGCATAGATTTTATGAATTTACTATAAATGTCAATCAATCCAAGATGCTGACAACTATACCTATTTTTCTATATTACAAATCTAAGAGGTTGACTCAATGAGGATGAGGTTCAAAATTCGTAGATCGTAATCTAATATTTCAAGCAACATACTAGGATTCTTTTTATTTTATATGTGGCGTGTTTATTATTTTTTCCACAAATAATTCCCTTCATGATCAAAGTTACTATGTATATATGTTTGCTAAATAAGTTGAGTTAAATGTTTCTTAGTTTTTAATTCACATTTGTACACTGAATTATTAGGTCCTTTGAGTGGGTTTGATTGAGTAAATAAATTGCAAAAAGATTTAAGTAGTGTGTAGAGTTACCTCGAAACGTGAAAAGATGTTAAAACATGCATGTATGTAATAATAACTCAGAGTAAAAACTTGTTGTTTTTTATGCCTATGTTGTCTAATAGAATCAGTCAATAGGATTAGATGGATAAGTTTTCCATCCTATAGCACTGATGGTCACTATTGCTCACTTGGCAGAGGAGAAACTAGCTAAAACAGATAGCACAAAATAACAAAAAATCTAGACAAAATAACCATTATACACAAACTAGCCCCATAAACATGTTGAACAGAGACAAGGACCTCTAGAAAAATCTACGACAAACCAATTTCATGCTTGATGCAAAATTAAATTTGATTGTTCTCATTCTCCTTTGTTATTTATATTTTTCTAGAGACTTTAAAGGAAATGGAAAACCTCAAACAAGGCCAACACCAAGAGATTAAAAGTTGATGGGTTTACAACTCATTATTAATGGAATTGTGGAAATACAAATTAAAATGAATATGGAAGCCCTTGAACACAAAATTAACCCACTTAACCAACCAATTGGTTTCAATTGAAGTCCTCCACTCCATCTCTACAAACCATGAAACTAAATCTACACCCGACCAATGAGTCACTATTGAACCAAAGTTGAATATCAAACTGCAATAATTTACAAATTATCAACCTCAATTTATTTTAATTTTCTTTAATTGAAAGGTATATTATAGAAACTAAACTATAAACTTATTGTAAAGTTAAATTAATATATTACATGTTGTTAGAGGGAGTAATTTATGTAAATCGCACAACATATCACATTTTTTCTCGTTTATGTTATTCTTCCCTACGGTACTACCTTACCACATTTCCTTTGCAACATGTGATGAAATTGCTAGTTATGATACTTACTATGTCATGCTATGCTCTATGTGTGTGTGTTATGTTAAATAATTTTATGTTATGTTATAAACAATATATATACAACTATAAATATATCTAGCTATATGATATGTTATAACTTTATAATCTAGTTAAATATATATTAGTTATTATTTAAATAGTTATATAGTTATGTAGTTATGAAATACTTTAGTTATGTTACATGCTATGCTATATATGTGTGTTATTGTTAAAAAAATTTATGTTATGAACTAAATAGTTATATAACCATGTTATGTAATAAACTATATATATATATCTATATCTATATATATATATATATATATTATATATATATATATATATATATATATATATAATGTTATAACTAAGTTATATTTTAGTTAAATATATAAAATTATATAGATATATAGTTATGTTATGAAATATAGTTATGGTTATGGTTAAGCTAGTGAAAATAGAGATGTTGGACAAGTTGTGAAAGGAATGATGATATGAAGGAAGAAGTTTTGAGGAGGGATGACATAATTAACTCTTAAGTGAATGTAATGGAATACGGCTACTTTCATTGTAGGGAATCTAAAACGATTCCTAGGCAAGATTCATTAGAATATTTGCTATTGAATATTCCTAGAATTGCATCTTTTCCTAGGTTTCTTATTGATTCTTTTAGTGAATTCAACACAGGTGTTGAGCCACCCAAAATAATTAGATGGACCTCTTTTTAGTGAAGTGGGATTGCTTATGGAGACAAATATAGATATGAATTGTAGGGATCATGTGTTTATACTTCTTATAGGCTGTAATTAAAAGATTTGTTTAGACAACTACAATGTCCTAAAGCATTTTGTGCTGAGTAACATTAGCATTATGTTGATATTTTTATCTTGGAAGGTGTTAAGCATGTCCTATTTTTTGGGATTACGGTACTTATATTTCAAATTACATGAAATTAAGGAAATGGTGTCATAAATTTTGAATTAATGTAAACGTACATCTCAATCTATGAGTATGTTCTTGAATCAATAAATTTCTTGAACTTGCAATTCAAAGGGATGGAAAATTATTGAAACTAGTGGTCTTTTCAAAGAATTTGGTTTTTCTTGTCTATGAATCAGGTTATATGTTATGAGTTTTGCAATGAATTATGAAAAGATGAGTGCATGGTTTAATATTTGATATATTTTTACTTTTGAGGTATTGACATGGGTTTAGGTTTTATTTTCGATTCATAAATATATGGTAAGTAACCCAAATAAAATTTGAATATATTTGATATAATATTGATCTATTGGATATTGTAGAGAAATTCATAACCAACTAATGTCTTTTTGAAATTTTATATGATTACTCTTATTTTGTGATCTAATGTGTAATTATCTTGGAAGGAAATTACATAATTATCTTGAGGAACAATCCAAGAAATTCTAACCAATTAATTTAATTCATTTATAATTTGTAGAGTCCTGATGTATTTAATATCATTAAATAATCCATTTCATATAAACAGTCTGCAACACAATGCAATAAACTAATTTAATGGCATTTTAACTTCCTGCCGAGCTCCTTGAATAATGGTTGTAATAAAATGAATGTAGGACACTTCAATCACATGCGAAGATCCCTAAATATTCTAGAAAATTTAGAAACACCATATTTAAAATAATATATGTCTCTCGATTGAGTAGTATGTATTTAATTGTTAGTTGTGAGAGTTTATATAGAATGTCATATTTATCAATTTTCCTTTTGTGTATATTCATTCATTTATTTTTGTAAATTTGCAGGTTTGGGTATAAGGTTGATTACCTAACCTTGCACCATGGCTTCATTGTTGTAAGCCTCCATCACTTCAAATTTCCTTTTTCCATTTCATCTTTGTTAGGACCCAATTCATGTTATCAATATTTATATTGCAAATAATTTTCTATGGAACTATACAAGTCCATTTAGTTTCAAATTTCAAATTCAATTTTTATAAATATATCAAGAGGTATTTGGATGATGACTCCAAGAGGGTGATTGGAATGAGGGTGGTAAATATTTGTGCATAAAAAATTGGTCTTCATTACTAATTATGGATTTTCTTCTGGCCTTTCCCTGTGGTCAGTTAGTTTTTTACTCTTGAAACTCTATGAGCTTGATTTTTAGTAACATTCACCCTTTATTTGTAGTACCCCCTTGTGGGATTTTGCTATGTCCTTTTTTCTTATCAATGTGTATAGAAAGTCTTCATTGTGTTATCTTTGCTCCCAAATTTTCTCCATTCTTGTAGCCATTAGGCTAACTTATGTTTTATGATGAAATGTATTTATCTGTGAGCAATGCGGAACACATCATTTTGGGTATCCTTTGTACTCGTAATTGTAAGTGCTTGAAAATTTAATAAATGTGAAATATTGATGTTGTGAGTTAATGATTTTGGAAGGATATTTGAATGAATTCCCAAGGCTTATCACCATTAGATTACCTATATGTGTAGATAGTTTTGTTTTAGAATAAATCTACAAGTAATAATCATAGTAATGTCTTCAGAATTTCAAGAGAGATATTATGTGGTTGAAGGAACTCCTGTAGTGAAACTAACAAATATATTTTTTGGTTCTGTCACCCTAAACATGTGTTGGTCTAGATCCATTTCTCACTTTTCCAAGTATCAATGCATTTACCGAGAGAAGTCTCCTTATCGAATTGTACTTCTTGAATCCTATAGACAAATATTAATGAGAATAACAATGGCTTGATAGTTACCTTACAATGTGAAGAATGATTTCCATTTTTCTTGTGGATATGGGTAATCACTATGCTCATTCCATAAGGAACATTTTCTTGTCCATAGAAATATGGAATATGAACATTCCCTCAATAATAATAGAGTTATTATGTGTAGAATCATTGGATGTAAAATGGTAACTGTTGCACCACACCTTAGAGAGGTAGTTTGGATTGAGATCTTATTTTCACGACAAGTTTTATGGACTCGTCATGAGACTTTGGGAAAGTAAATAATTTTGTAAAAGGAAAATATTCCAAACATCCAATCAAGAAAATTGACATTTTCTGGATTCACATTTTTGGAGTAATGCACCTTTTCCTTTGGGTTTTGTAGGAAATTTGGTCATTCCTGATTTTGAGAAGGGTTTATTTTAGCTTTCATAATGTATAACATTTGAATTTCAGGTATAGGATGAATATTCACATCAAATATTCACTATTCTACCCCTATAGACATATGTTCTATTGGTAATAATTTTAAAACAAACTACTTATATGTCTCAATTTGAGTCATAGGTCAACTAGAGTGTCTGATATGGAAATGGTTCTCAATTTTGTAGCAGAAATGTTTGAAATGCAAGAGATGTTTATTGGAGATTCTAATTACAACATATTTTCAATACTTTCAAGTTAACATTTGACAACAAAAAAACAAAACTTTTTTACTTTATTCATAGGTCTTCCTTTTAAGATGAAAAATATAATTTTTCTTTATTAATTTAGTCTTTTCATGCAACAGTTTTGTAGGGACTCCCAATGAAGAACTTTGGCCAAGAGTGACTAAATTCAAGGATTGGCATATCCATCTCAATAGAAACCCCAAGATATAAGCTTTGTTGTTCTAGACTTGCAACCAAGTGGTGTAGACTTCTTGTTTGTAAGAGTCCTTAGTTTGTATTATCACCCTCATATCTCTTATATCTTTCTTTCTTTCCTTTTTTGAGAAATGGCGCATTAAAGAGAGTTGAATTCATGTATTTTGCATAAAATTTTAGGTTAAAAGAATATTAGCTAAAAAGGAATTTCAACATCCATACTTTGATGATCTAAATAAATCTCAATTCTAAGATCTATTTTAAGGATTTAAGCAATTCAGGATAGTATATATTACTTTATGCATGGATTGGTGGTGTTTTTGGCAATGTTGGTATCAATTGTTGCAATTATCTCTTGGAAAGGCTCTTATGTAGGTGCCAAAGGTGTCAAACAACCTCTCCCAACCTGATAGTCCTCTTAAGGTTCTGGATGCAACTTTTAGTTGTAGTACTGAAGATTCTCAAAATATCTACTAAATATAGTTAGTAGTCCCCGATCTTCCCATTCTATACCTAGGAAAATGAGGATTACCTAGTGATTCACTGCATGTTGAAACACAAAACCATTTATCTTATCATAAGCATGAAATATTTAATGGCCTATCTTGGTGCAGTTTTGTGAATAAAATGGTTTCATATATCAAAATTTTTATGTTTTGGATCAATGATAATGACAACTTTTCTATCTTGATCTATGAGTTGCAAAGGGACACTTAGTAAATCAGAATTTGTGATGTTGACATTTCAAGCTACTATATTGGCATTGCTATGTAGTGATGGTTCTTGAGAAGAATAATAGTCTGCACAAAGGTTTTGATAGATGTGGGTAGTAGGTTTGAAAACATGTCGCTGCAAATGACCTTTTTCCACTATGGTTGGGAATTGGCTTTCTTGGGTCCCCTTCGAGTGTCAAAATCTCTCATTATATGCTTAATTTATTCACAAAGTTTGCTAGAAATGGACTAGACACTTGGTCGTTATATTGTTTCTTACTGTCATTTAACCAAGGACCAATATTTTTTATGTTCCTCCATATTTTCTTCAAAATGCAACAATCATTCACATAGAAATGTTGTGACAGTGTAATTCAATATAAAAATTTATGTTAGTTCCCCCTGGGTCTTGAAATAATAAACGTAATTGTCATAACTTATAATTTAATTACAATAGAGCAACGTTTCTTTTTCTTATCCAAGTATGTATAACAACAACACTCCTATCTTCTTGCATATTCTTATTTTTCTATAAAGATATGGTGGATGGGGTCTTAGTCATGAACTCTTAGAACCATTCCCCATTCAAGAGTTAAAGGATATATTTACCTTTGTAATCTTATTCAATGAGTTTGTTGTAACATATACAATAGTAGGCCTATCAATGATAATGTTATCCCTATTTTGAAATAAACATTTAAAAATCATCCTATGTTTAGGTCGACACATCAAAATGTTTAATATCCATGTTGGTGTACCCATTAATGTACCCATTAATGTTATATTTAACTTGGATTTGGTATAGCACCGATAATATGGCTATGATGTCTATTTACGAGGTTATGTGAGGGTACGCCTCTCCATGGTTTGGTAATACTTGTATAGGTTTTAATGATGCTACCAACTTAAGACATAGCCTATATTAAATGTCCACATATTCATATTTAACCATTCTTGATATGTAATTATACGAACTCCAATCATTTTTAATGCTACGTGTCCCTCTCCACCATGGGAATTGAAAGGTTTAATCCACTTATGCCATGTTTACGTCCTTCACATGGAGTGCATGTGACCACTTGGGAAATGTTTTAATGGATGGGATGAGAGAATATCCATCAAGGGTTGAGATCTCAATGCATAACCCTAATCTTCCTATTTTATAGAAATTTGGTCGTTATGTTGCTTCCTCTACCGCCTTCTATGCCTGGTGTCTTTGCAGCATTATTATGTAGTCATTCTTTGTTGTATGGCTTCCTAGTGGCATACAAAGATCATGGAGGCAAGCTTAACTTCGCTCCCCTCACACTCGTCATTTACCCACATTCTACAGGTAATTTATTTATTTATTTGCTTGGTTAATTGCGCTTCCATTTTTATGGTGTTCCTGTGGAGGATTTTCATAGCTTTGTTTTCCATTTTGATCGTTTTCCTTCCCGAGTCAATGTCATTATATGTTTCTTTCTACTGGTTCTAGGTATATCATTAATAAGGAAGTCTTTTCCTTCCATTCAACTATCTTTCGTCTCCAAGAAAGCATTTGCATTTTTATCTTACTAGTTTTTCTCAAATTAGTTCTTCCTATTATGGTAAGAGGGAATTTCTCCCGATAAATTTGATGGACTCCATAATTTCTTTCCTTTCTCACGCAGGGGTTTTGGAGGAAGAGGCAAGGTAACTTCTTCAGAATATCTTTTGGTTTACCTTACGACGCGATGTCTCTCTCGATTTCTTAGTTTAAGGTTCTCTAACAATACCTTTACTAGCTTTCCTCTTTGTCCTGATTGTTCCTTTTTCTTATTATTATCTTTCTTAGTTTGTTATTTTCTTTGAATCATTTCACCCCTCACGAGCTCTTAAAAAAATTGATTCATATGTTTATATTCAGATGGGCACTAACACCTTGTTTTTTCTTTAGGTCTAAGCAGGTAAGTGTTGAGTTTTTCTTGAATTAATTTCATTATGTTAAGGGAGACTTTGAACTACAATATACTCATACCCTGTCCCCTCCATCTTGCAAGTAATAAATACTCTTTACAATCATGCTCATGTGGGCAGCAAGGCCACCTAGTTGTCTCTGATATTTCGCCATTGTAATTTTCCAAGTTGGTTAAGTTTACCTTCTTGGGGTTTGATTTTGTACAAGGTTCTGTTATTATTTATTGACAATCAGTGAATTTCCCATAACGCATGCTTTATGTCCATTCTAGGAATTAAATTCTCTGAGGTTGAGGGAATTTTGTCTTTGGATTTTCCTCGTTTAGTCTGTAATTACCAGTCTTGGTGCAAATATATTTTTCTACTAAGTTTCTAAACTCGTAAGTCTGTAGACCCTAATTACTAAAGGCGCAAACCACTAGTTACTGAATTGTGAGGCGTAGGTCCTCTTATGATGAAAGGACTTATGGGTATTCTGGCAATCGAATGATTTGTTCCATCAGTGCTACTCAATGCAAATTTTCTCCTTAATGAGTTGTTATTTCAGCATGTTCCATGCGATTTGGGTTTCTTACATTTTAAACCAAATGAAATCTATGAAAGAGGGAAGTACCTATATTTATATAAATGTTTATTCCATTTATTTTCAAATGTCATATTGGTGTATGTATTGTTTCACTATCAGTGTCATAATACATCTTTCCAGTTATTCTTTTTGCTAATACTTCTCGATATCCTTCTACTAGTCAATGGATTTTCTGGAGAGGTAGAAGAAATAATCATTCCTGTTGATACTCTTATATACTACTTATCCACTAGTCTCCTTTTAGAACATCTCAATTTGTTAATTTATTTTCAAATGAGTAACACTAACTATATATAGCATTAAAGACCTCGGCCAGCAATATTACCTATTAGGTGAATAACAAATGAGTACATGTTTGACCGATTTCCTACTGTATTCTTTTGATTTTTCACTTTACCACTAGGTTTAAATCTTGGTAATTATATCGCGCCATGATTATAATCTTTTTTTGCCTATATACTAAAATCATTATTCCAGAAAATTATATTTTGGTTTCGATAGTGAATTAGCATTTGTCCTTCTCGGATTTAGCAATTATTTCCTATCATATATTCCTTTTGTTACACTCTTCTAACAATTATCAATTAGACCTATAAATATCTCATATGCATAGTTCCCTAACCCTTTTCATACAGGATTATCTATTGTAAGAAAATTCGAGCCTTGTAGGTGTTGGATTCTACCCTTAACACGCCCGTTTACAGTCTTAACATAACTATTTCAACGTTGACTCCCCCTCAATATTTTAGCTTATCATCTGTAGTCAACTAGTTGCAAAATCCACACTCTCTCTTAACACTCAATAAAATTTCTAATAATATCTTGTATGCATCTTAGCAATAAAATCAGATTTCATGCCAACTAACTTATAAAGATAAAGTATGTGCATTGTAACAATAGAATCAATTTTCAAGCCAACTAAATTTATAATCACAATGTACATGCCTCCTAGAAATAGTCATAACAATAGAATCAACTTTCAAGCCAACTAAATTTATAATCACATAGTACATGCATTGTAACTGTAAAATAACTGTAGAATCAGTCTATAAACAACTAAATTTATAATCATATAGTACATGCATCTTAACTATAGAATCGATCTTTAAACAAACTATGTCAAAATTCTGTTGTTCGCATTAAAAAAAATAAAATAGAATAATAGATAATCTAACCATTATCACTATTAAGGGAACAATTAAAAATTTTACACCTTTACCACCCAACCTTGAACTAAGATTGTCCCTTGAGTTGATATGTATTTACCAGGGTATCAACAACTGCTTTTGATCCCTTCAATAGGTATTTTATACATTTTGTTTCATGATTGATCTATACATTTTGTTTCATGATTGATTTTTGCTTCAGCAACGTCCCACTTTTATGGTTCTCAAAGTCCACTTGCCTAGAATTTTCGCTATTGATCCCTTCAATAGGTATTTTATATATTTTCTTTCATGATTGTTTTTCCCTTCAGCAACATCCCACTTTTATGGTTCTCATAGTCTACTTGCCTAGAATTTTCTTTTAAAGCCCTCTTTTCTCTCTTGCAATGCTTTATTCTTACTCATATTTATCAACTTTCTCAAGCTAGGGGATTTAATGGTTTTTTCTCTCTTATCCATTAAATCTTATTTATGAGTCCTTATCTTGGAAGATTTTTATCTCAATCTCATTCTCTAATGATTTTTATTTTTTCCTCCAGCAAGATTCTCTTACTCAATTTTCTCATTCCAAAGTAATTTCAACCTTTTTGTTTTATTAATAAAATTACTTATTACACAAGCATTTTAATGTGCTCCATGACTTATTTCATGGCTTTTCCGCCCTCCATTCTAACATAACTCAGTCTTCACAAAGAAAAACCATCATTACATAAATAGAGGGGTATTACAATAATGGATTTCATTTTTTCATGAGAAATTTATTGAAATTGTGTTTCTTAAATTCATTCAATTTTGTTTTTAAAAAATAATATAACTAAAAATCCTAATGATACCCAAAAAAAACTCTATTTGTTTTCTCGCAATATTGTGCTGACATGTATAAAATAAAAATACTTATAATTGAACCACAATTGGTGTCCTAAATTCAAAATTGAACGTTTTTATACCGCAACTAAAGAAATGGAACTAAAAATCCTAATGATACTAAAAAATGGAACTAAAAATCCTAATGATACTGAAAAAAATAAAAAAAAATTCTCGCAATATTGTGCTGACATGTATAAAATAAAAATACTTATAATTGAACCACAATTTGTGTCCTAAATTCAAAATTGAACGTTTTTATACCGCAACTAAAGAAATGGAACTAAAAATCCTAATGATACTAAAAAATGGAACTAAAAATCCTAATGATACTGAAAAAAATAAAAATCCTAATGATACCAAAAAATTGAGGGAAGTGGAAAATAATTTTGACAATATTGTGGTGACGTAGATAAAATAAAAACATTGATTTAGAATTGGTTTTGATCATAAGATTTCAAGTGCATTTTCCCAGAATATTAATTGGTTTTGATCCTAATATTTCAGGTGTATTTTCCCAAACTATTAAATCACATTGAAGTTGGTACTATGGCATTTTTTAGATTCCTTAATTCAAGTTTGTATTTTATTTAACTTTGAAGTGTAGACCAATTATTAGTGATTACAGTTTTTTAGTTTTTATTTTTTTAATTTGCGATTATAATAAATAATAAAATTCAAATAAGAAATAAAATTATATTTTTAAACTAATAAAGTTTTCAAATTACAATTAAAAACATTTAAATAAATATTATTTTAAACAATAACTAAATTTTAAATAACTACCTCAAATTACATTTAAATAATAAAATAAAATTACCTTTAAATGATATAATTTATTTTATTATTGGATAAAAATTGTATTATCCAATTTCCATAAAAAAATAGGGAAAAAAATGATTATTCTCTAACCAATTTATTTATCCATGTCATTGAAATTAATTGAAGTCTTTGCATCTAATGAATTGAAGTCTCACGGATTACATTGAGGAGATGTAACAAATTAATTAATTGGAGTCTCATCCACTCATTAGTCTTTTATGAAGTTAAGTGCTTTGGTTATTCTACTCAAAATTTTAATAGAAAATTAAAAAGAAAAAAATCTAAATCTTGTGAAATTTAACAAAGATCCAAGTATTCTGAAAGTTTTAATGGCATCCTTTCTTACCTCCTTAAAGATTTCCAAATACTTTTGACATTAAAAATCTTAAACATTTACCATTACATGTTGGTTTGTTAATCACATTGTTCAAGTCATGTTTTTTTAAACATTTACTATTTCTTATTTTGGTAGGTTGTAGTTTATAACTATCTTTTAGAGTGGTCATTCAACTTGTTCAAACTGTTAGAAATAGTAATTATTCTTGCATGTAGAGTTGGATAAACATAAAGAGTCAACGATTGGGTGATTGAGTGTTTGAGTATTGAGTAAGTAAGTGATTGAGTGTTTGAGTATTGAGTAAAGTGAGTTAAGTGATAGATGACATTCACTGTATGGTTGCATGTCAAAATATTTTAGGCGAGTCCGTAGTTGGAAAAGATTTAAATACCCTAAAAATCATGTTTTGTATCATCAATAGAAGAAGAACAACTAATATTTTGTGTGAATTCATTCTTTGTGTCTTCCACCTTTCCAACCCTTATCAGAAAAAAACAATCTAAAGAACCATAAAATTTTGCAACCACAGCGTGCAAAACTACATTGTTATTAATAACTCAAACCAAGAAGTCAGTAGTATTTTTCCGCTGCGCCGAACCATAGTCACGAGTGTTTTAGCCGATGGTCAAAGTTGTCATCATCAACCAAGCCGCAAAGATTCTGCGTTCAGCGTAGTATTGTTGCCGTGGCCGTTGAGAAATACACACACTCTGACTAGTCAAAGGCGTCGATAGTCGAATAGCCATCCGATTGTGTTTGGTGAGGCGCAAACCCCGAAAGCGCTGGCGGCATCGACCCTCAAACAGCCGTCCGATTCTGTTTGGTGAGAAACAATGCGATCGTTAACTGCAGTCGCAGTAAATAAAGTGATCGTGAGTTTTAAGAAAAACGTTTACATAGTTTGGAGTTTTATTTGTTTTATTAAAAACAAATTAAATATGGTTCTTGAAATTTAGAGCGGAAGAAGTTGGGAGTTTTATTTGTTTTATTAAAAACAAATTAAATATGGTTCTTGAAATTTAGAGCGGAAGACCCTCGGTGCGTATGTTTAAAAAGTTTTAGTTTTAAGAATCCAAGTGGGGAGGGCATGGTATTAAAAGAGTTTTTTTTTTAAGGTATTTTTTTAGTTTTTTTAAAAGGTTTTTTTTTAAGAAAGAGGGTCTTGGGTATTAAAAAAAAATGGGGATTTAGAAAAGTTTGTTTATTTGTAATTTTTTTTGGTCAAGCACGAAAGTGTTTTGGGTGAAGATTGTGTTTTATGGGTGCATATTGAAAATCATATTTTTTTCGGGGGCGATATAGAAGATAACTTCATGCAATCAACAAAACAGTTATAAAACAAAGGAATGACTGCAATCATAGGTTGCAAAGCGCGACTGAATCATATGAAGGAAAGAAATCTAAAAGAAGAGGCAAAGATCATTGACATTGTTAGAGAGGTTTAGGCCGCAGCCGAGGAATTGAGACGTCTAGGAGAAGACAAAGAAGAAATCAAGGGTGATTGTCGTAGCTTTGATTTGCTACTACCTCCTATGTTTACAGGTGAATATTTTGATCATTGGTTATCAAGATGTTAACGTTTCTTTGAGCTAGAGATTTAATTGAATATGAATCTAATAACCCATATGACGAAGTATGTGATGCTTTAGCATTGAATTTTATAAAATACGCATTGGATGAGAAGTGTTTGTGCAAGGTAGCAAAAGCTACAACTTCTAGGGAAGCATGGAAGATCTTGGAAAGAGAGTTTGGCACAAAAGGGAGTGACATGCAGCAGTAGGTTCTATCACAAGCAAAGAAGTTAGCCACATATATGAGAGTCGATGAGAAAGACTCTGAGAGGAAAACAGAGCTTAGAGAACCCCGCTCAAAAGTGGATGATGGTTTTCAAGACCATAAAATTGAAACCCATTATACAAACATACATGTGGATGAAGAAGATGCAACAAAGATTGCAAAGAGAGACATTTAAGCCTCTGTGTGTGAAACAGAAAAAAAAAAGCATATAAATGCTCAAGGAATCCATTGTAATATGGATGACGCACATGATTGTTGATACCATTGTAATGAGACACATGTGAATGAGGACTGCAAAGTGATATGTGAATTGGTGAATCCAGACACAACTGATGGATTTGGTAAAATGGAAATTGTCAATAAAACTGACAATGAGCACATCCATGCTCGGATATCCCACCATAGTGTAGATAAACATTATATTGATGATATGTGTGGTTTCTTTTTTGAAATAAGGATTGACTGTAACGATACAGTAAGTGCAATGTTTGATGAATCATTGAAGGGTGAAGTTTCCATTGTAGCAGCAAGATATAAATCAGTTGGAACTTCTCATGAACCAATATGTCATATAGCAGCAGTTGATGATCAAGAACAGGTTAAAGTGATTGAAGAGTTTTTTATGAAAATATCCGCTAACAACATAACAGCGGAGGACAACCTCCATGCAGTTGAAAAGAAGGTAGATGTAGAGAAGGAAGCCCTCACAGAAGAGAGTCATATTAAAGATGTTTTTAACATTGTTTTTTAATATGCAAGTGTTTAGAATAGCATGGGAAAAGAAGTTGAAAGTAGGGTTGTTAATAAGTTTCATGCAGATTTAAAGTTCATTAAAGAATGGAATCAGAAACCAATAGGACAGATTGAAGCAATTCAAACTCATGAATATAAAGCACAAGAAGCAAAGCAAAGAAGACAATTTGAAGACACAATTTTTTGGCAGCAACCCATGGTTGAACAAATATTTGAAGAGGAAAGTGTGTAGACAAGATTAGATTGTGTTTCAGCTCAAATTCAAGAAATTTCAAAGAAAAATTGCAGTAGCAACAAGTAAACGAATATGGAGCCTACAACAAGATAGTGTAAGAGAGAACAAAGCAATTTTGAGGATATAAAATCTGGAAGTGGAGAAAAAGAAAATGCAAAATTGTAAAATTCTTGAGTCATTGTAAGCCTAGCTGAGAGATAGACCAACAGGCATGTTTGAGTCTTAATCGATTCAAGTTAAGTTATGTTGAGTCATACGTTCGTAATTAAGGGGAGTGCTAGAAATAGTAATTACTCGCACATGTGGAGTTGGCTAAACATAGAGAGTCAATTAACTAGGTGATTGGGTGATTGAGTGTTTGAGTATTGAATCCAGTCAAGTTAAGTGATAGATGACTTTGAGTGTGTGGTTGAATGTGGTTGCATGTCAAAATAGTGATAGATGACTTTGAGTGTGTGGTTGTATGTGGTTGCATGTCAAGATATTTTAGGCGAGTCCCTAGTTGGAAAAGATTTAAATACCCTTCATTGGGTTTATTGTAAAAATTATGTTTCGTGTGATCAATAGAAAAGTGACAACTCATGTTTTGTGCGAGTTCATGCTTTGTGTCCTCCACCTTTCCAACACAATCCATGTTCTTTTAAGCATTAGCCATTTCTTACTTAAATATATTTTAGTTTATGATAATTTTTTGGGAAGTTTGGCAATTTTTTGAGATTATGAGCAAGTTTTATTTTATAGGAATTTTTGGAATTTTTTGGAAATTTAAATATATATAAAGAGAAAGAAAGAAAGAAAACAATATATTGTAAAATAAAAATTTATAATTATTTATAACAAAATTATAATATTAAGATTTATATAATTTAATAACTTAAAATTATTATTTTTTCAATTTAAATAAATTTAAATGGAAAATCTAAAAGCAAAAATTAATTCTGATCATTATTACAATTTTTTCTTATTACCACAAGTCTATTCTCATAGCCAGGTTTATTTTCGAGCTTGGATGAGATTAATTAACAATTTTTTACCATTAATTTATTTTCAAGGAAAAAAAATTTCTATTTGAAAAAAAAAGCTCAATCTTAATCTTAAAAGCTAGACAATGTTAGTGAAAAACAAATATCACTAATAACATCCCACAACAACGATATTTATATGTACTTATCTATAAGCTTCTTCCATATTATACCATTCACTTATAATGTTTCCTTTATTGCTTTTCCTTTACAACATCTACTTAAAAATCAATTCTCTAAATAACAAAAGGCTTCTTATGCATTTTGTTGGAAATTTTTCTGCTAAAATTCCAAAAACAAAATCACAAAATCTTAACACAGCAGAAACAAAAATTTGATTACTGAAATGACAAAGTTTTACTTGCACAATAAAACTTTCTATTCATTAATAAAAACAACCGCTGTTACAAAATCGGTCTTCCTCTGAATAGAGGGATTACAACAGGAACGCTTCAGTTCCACAACAAAAGGAATTTTCTCTGCACTGTTGTGCATTACCTCTCATTCAATCTCCTTACATTGTTTTCTAAGTATATATATATATATATATATATATATATATATATAATATATTATAGCATCAGTTTGCAAAAAATCTCTACTGACCTATGCGTGGAGGTGTCTTAATTAATCACCAACCACATTTACTATCAGATATTATCTTTGATACAATATGTTGATCTTCTCAGACATTCTGTTGTACTTCTTGAGTCGGTTGTGTGGAAACCCATAACTAATAAATTTTGTGACCGGCTCGACGCTGGTTCTTTCCTTCTTGGCCATGCTTTTTCTTTAATGCCATTGGTGAGCAGTTATGGCGCAAAGCCCGGATCTGATCTTCCTCCTCCTTTGGAAACACAAACAGGTAAAGTGCGTAAATGCAGTATGGCAGTGGCGTGCATTTGACGGGAACAAATATGGGCCGTTAGATCAGCAGATGAGCGGCGGGATCGCATCAGAAAACATTTTCAAGAGAACTGGACGAGGTGAGAAGTGGCGACGTGCGATGTGCGATGATATCGTATCGCAGTATCACATCGCAGATACAAAGGCAAAGGCTTAACGCGCGCAGGGAGAAACTTGCGAACTGTGACCTCATCGCACGATCGCATCGCGTCGCGTCGTAGTGTGGAGGACAAGCGAAAGGATTATTGCGATTTGCGATGAGACGTGTTTTGCGATTTCTGTTTAATTGTTGCTGCAGTTGGACTTAAATTCCAACACTCCCCCTTAATTTCAACTGCTGGGTTACCAGTCATACCCAGACACTTCCTGAAATGATCAAAACTTTTCTTTCCCAATGGTTTTGTCAAGATGTCAGCTAACTGATCCTCTGTTCTGCAGTGCTGCAAAACAATCTCACCATTGTTAACCACTTCACGTATGAAGTGAAATTTGGTGTCTATGTGCTTTGTCCTTTTATGAAAAACATAGTTTTTAGACAATGCTATTGCTGAGCTATTGTCACAATAAATGATTGTGCCCTTTTCTTGTTCATGACACAAATATCTCAGAACTCTTCTCAGCCACACTGCTTGGCATGCTAATGCTGTTGCTGCCACATACTCTGCCTCTGTTGTTGACAAAGACACAATTGGTTGCTTCTTGGAAGCCCATGAAATGGCTCCCGATCCCATATGAAACACATATCCCGATGTGCTTTTCCTATCATCAACACTTCCAGCCCAATCACTGCCAGTGTAACCTGTCAACATGAAACTTTCAGAAGAGGAGTATAAAATACCAAACCCCTTCGTTTCATTCACATACCTTAGAATCCTCTTGGCTTCCTGCCAATGAGTCTCTTTCGGTCTTTCCATAAATCTGGAGATTAAACTCACAACGTGCATAATGTTCGGCCTAGTTGCAGTCAAGTACATAAGGCTACCAACTATGCTCTTGTATAATTTTGGATCAAAATCCTTGCTGTTATCTTCTTTGGTCAATTTCAACCCCATTACAGTTGGAGTCACAGCTACCTTGTTGTTCTGCATGTTAAATCTCTTCAAAACTACTTCTACATATTTAACTTGAGAAATGAAAACACCATTTTCACTTTGGTCTACTTCAATTCCAAGAAAATATCTTAAGAAGCCTAAGTCAGTCATTTCAAATTCACTTTGCATGACTGTTTTGAGATCAGCAATGAGAGAAGCATCATTGCTAGTAAAAATCAAATCATCTACATATAAAACAACAAGAAGAATATTACCATCATTCTCCTTTATGTAGAGTATGGGTTCACAATCACACTTATCAAACCCATTCTCAATCAGATAAGCATCTATTTTGTTGTACCATGCTCTTCGAGCTTGCTTCAGCCCGTAAAGAGCCTTCTTCAGTTTGCAGAGTTTATGCTCTTGGCCTTCAACTTCATAGCCTGGAGGTTGTTCAACATAAACCTCTTCTTTTAACACTCCATTCAGGAATGCTGATTTAACATCCATCTGATAAATCTTACATTTGTGTTGTGCCGCAATACACAACATTATTCTGACTGTTTCCATCCTTGCTACTGGTGCAAAGGTTTCATCATAGTCTTTGCCTTGTTGCTAATTGTAGCCTTTCACAACAAGTCTTGCTTTGTGCCTGTCAATCTTGCCTTCAACATCACTTATGGTCTTGTAGACCCACTTAACTCCAATGGCTCCTTTGCCTTCAGGGAGGTCCACTAACCCCCATGTTTTACTCTTCTCAATTGCACCAATTTCTTCATTCATTGCTTCAATCCATTTATCTTCATTTACAACATCTTCAAAATGAACTCGGTCATCAACATGACAATAAAAAGCGAATAATGAATTAAGACCAATATTTTTACTTACCTCTCCTTGTTCATAAATCATATTCAGATTTCTGAATCTTGGTCTTCTTGGTGTGCTTGGAGTTCCATCTGAACTTGAGGGTATTTCTGATCCCTGTGGTGTGCTTGAAGAAGCACTTCCTTGACTTCTCAAGGTTGTTCGAATTCCAGCTTGTAGTGTGGTTTGTTGTACTTGTTGTGGTGGAGGAGGAGCCACCAAGGAGGGATTATTTGCTGTTGTCCCTTCCTCTTCTTCTTCGTGAGACACAATTGTCTTCACATTCACTGTGTTCTCTAAGCTTCCATCCCAAGCTTCATCTTCAATGAACTGCACATCTCTGCTTACTATCAGTTTCTTGGTGGATGGATTATAGAGTTTGTATGCTTTTGACTCATCACAATAGCCAATAAAGACACACTTCTCCCCCTTACTGTCAAGCTTCTTCCTTAGCTGATCCGGTACATGTGCATATGCTACACAACCGAATACTCTCATGTTAGTGCCAGTTTTCTTTTGACCACTCCATACTTCTTCAGGTATTTTATTCATGACAACTTTAGTTGGGCATCTATTCAAGATGTAAACTGCGCAAGTGACAACTTCTGCCCAGTACTCATGCGGCAAGTGTTTTTCCTTCAACATACTTCTCACCATGTTAAGAATGGTCCTATTCTTCCTTTCGGCAACATCGTTTTGCTGAGGTGTATACCTCGCGGTGAACTGCTTTTGTACGCCATTCTCTCTGCAAAAATGCAGAAAGTCTTTGGAGATGTACTCTCCTTCTCTATCTGTTCTGAGCACCTTGATATAATGCCCACACTGCTTCTCGACAAGAGTTTTGAAGTGGCAGAATTTTTCAAACACTTCACTCTTGTGTTTCAGCATATATACCCATGTCTTTCTGGTGTAATCATCAATGAAAGTTAAAACATATCTATTTCCGGCAAATGATGGTATTTGCATCGGTCCATACACATCAGAGTGAACAATTTCCAAGGGTGCTTTTTCCCTTATACTCTTTCCTGCTAGAAAGCTTTCTTTGTGTTGCTTGCCGAAGATGCAGCCTTCACAAAGGCTGTCCGGTTTCTCGATCAATGGCAATCCCTTTACCATTCCCTTTCTGTGCAATAGATTCAAGCCTCCGAAATTGAGATGTCCAAATCTCAAGTGCCACAACCAATTCTCATCTTTCACTTGTTCCTGAAAGACTTCTTGTGTTACAGCTGCAATAGTTCTTCCTTCCTTCAAATTTGCCCTGAGTTTGAGAGGAAGCATTCTATTGATGGTCATATGCACCTGTGCAATGATCTTCTTACTTGGAGGTATGTCTTTGATTGTACACATATCATCTTTGAAGAACACATTGTAACCTTTGTCAATGAGTTGTCCAATGCTCAAAATATTACATTTCAGACCAAGTACATAGTATATCTCTGGCACAATCATCTGTTCTCCATTTCTTGCTCGGATACTGACTCTGCCCTTACCCTTGACAGATATCTTACTATC
>APFE030574596.1:46941-71167 GCA_000404065.3 Pinus taeda
AGATTCCTTCATGCTGAGTGTTTCAAAGTCTCTCCTCAACATCTGCAACTTTGCAGTCTTCACCTTCTCCATGCCTTGATAGGCAGTTTTGAGAATATCCCATGCCTCCTTGGATTTTGTTGCTGCTGCAATTTGTGGAAAAACACTTTCATGTACTGATTGGAAGAGAAAAAAGAAGGCTTTGGCATCTTTCTTCCTGTCGCTCTTCAACTGGTCTCTTTCTACTACTGTCAAAGCAGCCAATGATGTTGCATCTGTAGGTTCAGCATAGCCAGTTTCAACCAGCTCCCATATTCCTCGAGAAGCAAACAATGCTTTCATTGTTATGGACCAATAACTGTGATTTTTCCCTTTAAACTGTGGCAGTTGGGAATTTGTCAAACCAGTTCCAGCATCTGCGATCTTAACCTGTATAAGTAAAGAAAATATACTGACTGTATAATTAAAACAAGCAAAAAACTTTCTATGCTCAATAAGCTTCTTACAGCTCCTACAGTGAAAAAAAAATCTATTTTTGACTCACTGAGTGCCTAGACCAGCTCTGATACCACTTGTTGAAAATTTTTCTGCTAAAATTCCAAAATCAAAATCACAGAATCTTAACACAGCAGAAACAAAAATTTGATTACTGAAATGACAGAGTTTTAATTGCACAATAAAACTTTCTATTCATTAATAAAAACAACTGCTGTTACAAAATGGGTCTTCCTCTGAATAGAGGGATTACAATAGGAACGCTTCAGTTCCACAACAAAAGAAATTTTCTCTGCACTCTTGTGCATTACCTCTCATTCAATCTCCTTACAATGTTTTCTGAGTATGTATATATATATATAGCATGAGTTTGCAAAAAATCTCTACTAACCTATGAGTGGAGGTGTCTTAATTAATCACCAACCACATTTATTATCAGATATTATCTTTGATACAATCTATTGATCTTCTCAGACATTCTATTGTACTTCTTGAGTCGGTTGTGTGGAAACCCATAACTGATAAATGTTGCGGTTGGTTCTTTCCTTCTCGGCCATGTTTTTTCTTTAATGTCGTTGGTGAGCAGTTATGGCACAAAGCCCGGATCTGATCTTCCTCCTCCTTTGGGAACACAAAAAGGTAAAGTGTGTAAATGCAGTATGGCGGTGGCGTGAATTTGACAGGAACAAATATGGGCCGTGAGATCAGCAGATGACCGGCAGGATTTCATCGCAAAACATTATCGGGAGGATGAGACAAGGTGAGAAGCTGCGATGTGTGATGTGCGATGATATCGTATCGCAATATCACATCCCAGATACAAAGGTAAAGGCTTAACGTGCGCAGAGCGAAACTTACAATGGCATCGGGTCACGTCGTAGTGCTGAGGACAAGCGAAAAAATTAATACGATTTGCGATAAGACACGTTTTGAGATTTCTATTTAACTGTTGCTACAGCTGGAATTAAATTCCAACGCATTTTATAATCAATCAAACATACAAAGCCCCGTGCAAAAGATTATGGTCCATACAACTTATCCATGGACCTAATAATCATTGCAATTATTCAAATATATTTTACCACCAGGACACAAACGATAATGACACATGGACGAAGTAACGAATCTTTAACGAGTCAGTTTTATCCACTACCCAACACAAAGTCAAAAGAAAAATAATGATATACTCTTCAATGTTTGTCCAGCAGTGTTTTGAGATTGAAAGGTGTGATGAAGGAAGTATTTCCTTCCCAAAACTGGCGAAAAACCATCCAATAGACTCTCTCAGTGGGATGGTGTCCATCCCAAAATACATATTTCTCTGGACGTTTGCACAGGAAAGCTCTGTATTCTCCACGCTCCCTCTTTGGAATCTCCAACCCACAAGACACAGCAGTGTTAAATGGCCCCGCTACACAGCACGCAGACATCGTCTTTTTAAAACCTGAAATCAAAGCCACGTCCCATATTGCATTTAGTCAATTCTCAAACCAAGCCACCCATAGAATGTTTTCGAAATTTATACTGCTTTTTCAAATATCACTGAATTTTACCATAGGATTCACCGTGCTGAATTATATTTAATACGAAATCATAACTGTTCGCTAACAGGATCGTTGCTCCATCTAAGTTTTTACTCAGCTGGTTGACGAGCTGCCTGAGACCGTCATTATATGCCACAGCCAGCTGATTTGCAATTTCCACACATCCACCGTTATATGCCTTCATTCCTGTGAGCCTCGAATTTGGACTACATCCTAGAGGGCCAATATCTAATACAAGGAAGTTTCTTGCCCCATTTTTGTAAAGTGCCTGCAACATGCACATATAGAGAATTCCACAAAAATTATCAGAATCGAAAAAACAGGTGAATAATTAGCTGGTAAAAAGAAAATATGAATGCTAATTTATACATACCAGCAAGTGTTCGTTAAATTTACTAAGCAGCAGCTTAACAAAATCCTGGGCACTTGTAGACTTCTGGAAGGTGGTATTCGCTAAATAGTTGAGGCCAATATCATTGCCACCACTGCTAATGGTATACAAGGACTTCGATAGATATTGTTTTGCATAATAATCTCCTCCAAGTTTTCTCCCTAGACGCGAAGAATAGTTGGCGAATTGGCGTATCTGGAGACTTAGAGGGATGATATTCTGAATAAGGAAAACACCAACCACGTTTAATTCCCTATTTTCAACATGTAAATTCTTCTCTATCAATTAGAATGAACATGTATTTATTTTGGCACTCACCAAATAATTGGCCGTGGAATCCAGTATTCCGCTTCCTCCAGATGCGAAATTAATACCTTGAGAGAAGTTAGATCGTGGGTTCAGATATGGAGGTGGAAACGGCAACCTTAACTGAGTAGCTCTGGATACAAATATCATACGTATATTAATTTCATCAAAAAAACAACCATATAATTATCACTAAGTTGGATGAGGTAGATAAATAGGTGATGAAAATACCGATGAAATCGGATGCAGTTCGGCCATTAGAGAAACGACCAGTGAGGCGATTGAAGAAGGTCTCTCCGTATGGCGGGAAATTAGCTTTAGCAGTTGTGGTGGCAATGAAATTGTTGGTAGCAGCATCTGCTAGAGAATCCCTAAAAATGAAGATGGCAGGGACATTATGTAAATTAATGGCCGTAGCTAAAGGAAAAGATAAAAGCAACACAAATAAGAACTCCATTATAAACCTCTTCCCCTTCACGGAATTGATGGACATATATACATGAAAACGAAATACAACGGCACTCTCTGTGTGATCCGCATCCACATTTACGGAGAAAATTGATACAATTTGGGAATAAAATAAGAATGAGTTCGGCGTAATGTAAAGTCGGTGAGCCAAAGCTAAAGGTTAGTTTATTCAAACATCGAGGAGTTTAGTTCATCTATTTCGTTCGATATTCAAAGATCGAGCTAGAGTATGGAGTAGTTATGTGAATTTAGTTAGAATATAGAGTAATTATGTGAATTTATCAGTAGAAATATGGAGTAGTTACAATTTAGAAACAAAACACAACTCGCTTTATTTTGGAAAATGATGTGAGGAAGAAAAATTGTTGTTAATATAACGTATCAATTATATTGCATGTGAAAAGTGCCCATTTGTCGTCAGGATTATCAATCCTCCACGTCAGATGATAGTCCACACAATCTGGCGATGGATATGTTTGTGAGGGCATTCGATGTTTTTAGAACGAAAATGGTGGCTTTTGGGTCCATTGGCGGGGATGTGGTCCTACTTTTGGGTTCTAACTACTTTGTAGTCAAGTAGGGATTGAGTCTTCTGCGTGTCAGGCTTAATTTGTATTACTAAACATTAAATAAAAAAACGGAATGTTTGGTTTAACATAAACTAGCATTTACACCAGATGTTGCAAAGAAAACGCGGTAAGGCATAAAGTGCGGAAATGCATTATCCATGTAGTGTGTGCATTATTCAACAAGGTGGATCTCTCTAAATTTGTTGCAAACATTTGTTGTTGCATTGCTAATTTATTTAGGGTCTACTACTACCTCCTCTTCTTGGAATATTAAATTTCTTATCACCCCATGATGACAATCCCTCTAATTATTGGCATCACAATTTTTTCCACTTTAGTGGGTTTACCTTCAACCTAAAGAAACATGAATTTGAGTCAATCAATTAAAAAGAAATTGCTAAATTGCTATTTATCAGGTTTTGAGTAAAAATAATTAATAACTCATATTTACAACCCTTCAAATATTCACAACCTTTTAAGTCTTGTATTTATAACTCATATTTATAACCCTTTAAAATGAAACTAACTATCTATATTTTTATCAATAATAAAAAGAATCTTCTTTATAAAACTGACACTCACATGCTACTCCTATATATTTATCTTATATTTAATATTCAGTGTCCATCAATTGAATGACAAGATGAAAGCTCAACTTAATTGCACCTTTAAAAGGTGACTTAAAAGTTTAATTGGTAATTATTTATTCAGTAATTTGTACATTGTTAATTGCAATTTCTCTTGAAAACCAATGTTTATATCAAAATTTTAAAAATTAACACTCACTTCTCCCATAGTCTGGTGTTTCTTTATTTGATCGTGGTACTCAAGATTGCCTTTCTCCAAAGTATCCAATGTGAATATGATATCTTATGTGTTTCCGCTTTCTCAGTAGGTTCATGTGATTATTATTATTTTTGGTGTTAATGTCTATGTTTCTTTTATGCCCTTCCATTATTTATTATCTAGACATTGATGTTTGAAAATATGTAAGTGGCTAGTGTGGAAATTGCAAGGTATGTTGAGAATTTGGTTATATAGTAAGCTTAGATTCATTCTTGAGTCATTATCTTTACCATCTCAGGCAAAAGAAGAAAAGCCTATTGAATTGAAAAAGAGCCCTAAAAAGTATTAGGATCCATGGGTCTTTTTTTTGCATTGTGTAGTAAGATCACATGGTTAATTGATTATGCCACATGAAGAATTAGCCTTTGCCAATATTTAGGCTTATAACTAGGTGATTTTTTCTACTAATATTCTTATACCAATTTACCATGATAATTCTCTTTTAAATTAAAAAGCAACCATCGTTTTTAGTGTTTCAACTTCATTTATAAAGAGTTTAGTACTGATAATTAGTAGATTATATGAAATTTTGAAAATTGCACTAATATATTATTGTTGTAAGGCTCTACACTCCCAATGGAACTCATATAGTGAGTGGATAAAGAAATGATAAGATTTTAAAATGGTGAGGATCTATGATGTGCAAAAGGCGATGCTTGTCATCAACAAAGTTTTGACCCCATGCTGCAAAATCCTTATCTGAAGGTGGCTTCCCAGTAAGAATCTCCAGAAAAAAAACCCCAAAGGAATAAACATCCCACTTTTGGTTGGGTTTGAGAGTTTTCAATGCCTCTGGGGCCTGGTAAGGAGATACAAAGTTCTTGGATGTGCCTAAACTGCCCAGCAGATCAGGTGTTGTTTGCAGGCTATCGCAGGAGCCAGTGGAGTGTTTGCTCCCTAAAAATATACCTTCAAGGTTCCTTAGGTGGATAGCAAAGCTACTATACTTGACATTGGCATTGTTCAGTAGCTTTTCTAGCCCAAAATCTGCTATGTATGGCTCCATGTCAAAGCACGGAAGGATGTTTCTTGGCTTAATATTTTCATGAACAAACTTCCTTTCATGTAAATAAGCCAGGCATCTGGCTACTCCCTTTGCAATTTTAATTCTGGCCAACCATGGCAGATAAAAGGGAGAGTTTGATGACCTTCTTGCAAGATTGGAGAGATATAGTGTTAGTCAATGTTAATGTGAAAGGATCTGAAAAGGATAAGCTGAACAGGAGAACATATTGCAAAAATAGCAAAGGTAGAGGGCCCGTCCCCTGCAATTTTCTGGCATTCTAATTTCATAAGAGTGAAGTCCTCTCCTTTCTTGCTTTGGCCTGCCTGGCCATGTCGAATAATCGGCTTCTTGATCTTCTCATTTTTGAGCTTGCGCTTCAGAAGTTCTGCCAAGGGCACCATCGGACCTTTCCTCCCGTACACAACCCCATTTCCATACCCGTTCGCCTGCTTCATCTTCACCGGCATCATCTTCTCCCCCTCCTCGCTAAATTGCAAGCATCATAAGGCCACCATGCCTACCGACTCAAAAAAACTGTTATGATGTAACACAATATCCCAATATTGTAATGTAATTAATTGAGTCATTATGATGTGTTAAGTCTCCAAACTGATGTAATTAATGCAAGCATCAATAAAATATGGCTTACCAGGAATATGGTATAATGGACCTATTCAATATATAAAAGCGGAAACATTCCACAGAAACTGATATAAATATTGCAGCCAATTGTTCTCCAGCTAAGAAAGAAGATGTTATGTAGAATAAGATACAAATACAAGCACAGGTCACTTGTCTTATTTCATGGTCTTCTTCTGATGGTTTTGATAAATTATCATTTGTTGCTGAGATGAACATGTATATATAAATATTCTAACCTGAAAAAAGAGCAGTTTCTTCTTTGTATATGTAAACTATAGCTGAACCAATAAATCTAATTTTCAATATTGATTTGCATCAATTTCTTTTGGTCTAACTAGCAATTAAAATCCATCCCCTGCCACTGCAACAATAATACACCATATATCACCTTCCTATTAAAACTGAGAATGAGCTGCAAGTAAACTATGAGAACATGGATACCTCATAAGCATGGGGTTAAGTTTGATCCCTGAGCTTTGCTACAATCCTCAACTATAGAGATATTGAAATTTTTAAGAAGACTCTGGCCATTTCATAAGTAGCTGAGTTGACAGCAGAGTTTGTCTGTTGCTAATTCCCAATCATAGAGGTGTCTATATGAGTTATGTCAATGTCTAAGTAGAGTTGTTGAATTTGGAATGTGGGTGTACGTCCTCATCTCTGTCCAACTTATGTCAAAGCAAGGATGCTACATAGGAAGAAAGAATTGGTTAATTGGTTAATCGGTTGTGGATGATGGCAATTTTTCTAAAAAATGCAATACCTCCTTCATTGATGGTCTCTTTTGAGGGGAAGCAGAAGCACAATTCAATGCAATCCCAACAAACACTGAGATTTCTTCCCTTCCTTCAACTTTTGGTCGAAGAGTAGGATCTATGGTGCGCAAAAGGTGATGCTTGTCATCAATAAAGTTTTGACCCCATGCTGCAAAATCCTTATCTGAAGGTGGCTTCCCAGTAAGAATCTCCAGAAAAATAACCCCAAAGGAATAAACAACCTCCAACTTTCACTTCCCTTCATTTTCTTATTCTTGGTGTTTGTATCCTTCAGAAAATATAGAAAAGACTTTCAAGGTCTACAATTTCATACATGGTCATTCTAAAAGGCATGGACAAATCAACCTTACTGGTGATGACTTCAATTTCAGGGACTTGTGCAATTACCAAGCCAGTGGGATACTTCTAAATAAGCTTGGAGACTATTTGGAATAATAGCAAATGAAAATTCACCATAATATCAAATGCCACCAAGGTTAGTTGATAACAATCTAGCATAGATAGCCCCAAGGATTAGCTTGGTTAGAAGATGCTTTAGTGCAAACACTCAAGGAGGTCTCGGGATCAAATTTCATTGAATATCTAGTGGTTACCAGCAATAGCTAAACAGGGGAAAAGTGTGGAATCCATAAGGAACTCATTATATGCAGGCTTGTGATTACCAACGGTAGCTAAACAGGGGAGATTGTGGAATACATAAGAAACTCATAATATGCAAGTGATTGAAGGGCTATCCTTGTTAAAAATAAATGAAAAACAACCCTACAGAAATGAATTGAACGAGATTTCGTGCAAATATACATGAAATGGAAAAAAGAGAACAAGAGAACCCACCATAATAGGCATTTGCCAAGCTTCCATGTGGCAAGATAAATCCTCTCATATTTATAGATTTCTCCATGGGCTTAAAGATGTGAGGGATTGTGAGTGCAACCCCTAGTTTTGGGTTCTTTGGTCCCAGCGGACCAAATTTTTGCCTCAAATTGGGAAACATTGTGTTTTTATCCCTTTATCAAGACTATAGCCTACAGGTTAGATAGGCCAATTCGTCTCTCATTAATCCTCAATTTGAAGACGACATTACATGCTTGAAATGTTTAGGAGATTTGTTGATTGGTGTGGTCTAGATGTTGAGTTTAAATCCACACAATTCGAGTTTTTTGGTGAAATTAATGAGTCTTTCAAGGTTGAAATTTATGAATTTTATTCGGGGCAATAATAATTCCTTGTGCTCTAACGGTACGATAAACATAAAATAATACAACCAGCATAAATGTTTTGATCCCAGCAATTTCAGAGTGCAGAGTGGCCACACCAAAGGTCAGGCGGGCAAGGGAATGCCACGTAGTCTCGTTCCCTGGCCAATGAAGGACAGGTTCCCTACATCGGCACTTGAAATTCTAAAGTAGAGAGACCTCTGGAAGAACAGCAGCAGAATGATGATGGCTGGGAATTCACTGTTCCCAAGCCCGACCTACCAACAGCAGCAGAAGGATGATGGCTCGGAATTCACTGTTCCCAAGCCCGACCTACCAACCAAAGGCTAGGAATGGCTCTCTAACATCTGCATATCTTTTACGTTCTTATGATGATTAGTTATGGAACTTGGTTTACATGATGGCCAGTTCTTGGACTTTCTTTTATCTTTTTGGTGTGTTGTAGCCAACGATTTGTAACTCAGTTTCTAACGCTTATTTATGAGCACAACCCAAATGGGATCGTACTGGCATAACAATCACAAAGCAATATCAAAAGCATGGATTTACTATCAATTGCAGGAGTCAGCGTAAACTGAACTCAAGTTGACATCCTCCTATAGTCATGGCAGTTCACTGTGGATTGAACTAATATAAATAGGCACCTCATCTCCCTATTTGGCACTAAATTTGGTGAAGAAAAAGAACTGGTCAATGAGATCTGAGGAACAACTCAATGATAACAAATGTAGACCTAAGCCCTAAAACGAAAGGAGGCCGCATTAAATAGACCTATTCTGAAGCAGAGACCAAAGTTTTTGTTCTGTGATATTGCTAGGTATATCTTGTTCCTTCTAAAGCTCTTTCTAATCAAGTCTCAGGCTGTTCAAGTTCTTGAAGAAGGCTCGAGTTTTCTGAATTATCCTCTGAGACAATGTTTTGATGTTCACCTGGTTTCTAAAAGAAAAGTTTGTATGTATTTCGCTAGATTTAAGGTCTCTCTGTGACACATCATCTGAAGTTCTATTCAACCTATTTGAATAAAAATTTCAGACCTCCTTCAAGTTGTCAGCGAAGGTACATATAATAGTTTAATTGAACAGTTTAAGAAGTTGATTGCAAAGGGTAATATGCAAGGCTTAGATCTCTATTGATTAGGAAAACTGGCCATGCTCAGTTGATGCAAGTCCGAAATAAGTGTCGGTATGTACAATGGAATAAATGATGAATAGTGGAGCACTGTGAGGAATCAATGTGATTGTGCAAATAGGTTCTATGTTTTGACCTCCAAATCAGAACATTGACTAGTGCAATGATCTCAAACCAATGATGTAGAGTGATGTACTTTGAATGACTCTCAGTAACCCTTGAAGAGCTTTGGAGCAGCTTCTAAAGATATCATATATCAACCTCTTGAACATAATTTGAAGCTTTTTGAATAAGCCTTGAATCAACATCTTGGAGTGTTTTTTGGAGAAATCTTGAAGCCTATTGAACAAATCTTGAACCAGAAGTAGAAGAAGTACCTTCTGGGGCAGACCTTGGGTTAACATTTGGAGCAACATTAACAAAGCCTACGACCATGGCTCTTGGCAACGCTGATAACAAGAGACAAGTTTTTTGCACTCTCTGGTGGTTGATTATGTTTGTGTTGGTCACATGGTATAACAGGAGTCGAAGTGAAGCCAGAATGCTTCCATACTTCTGAGAATGCAGATAAAGAAAATGGGCATGCAGGCCATCCCTGTTCCTATCTTCAACCTAAACAAATACAATCCTTTATATTTACAGTTGTTGACACCAGCCTAACATCACAAGGAGTAGGTACACCTAGGATACGAGAAAGAGTGACGTTGCCTCTAGATGATGGCTCTGATAGGTCTCAAACTGTGTCGTGGGAAACAGAAGATACAAACAATTTAGGAATAGAAAGTACAGATTCACTTTCTGGAAATAAGATCAATAACAATTCTCAGAATTCTAGGATATGCAAATTGACATCTGATATAGTGCCTGATTTGAGCCTACCCTATGATCAACCAATAAACATGAAGATCAATTATGTCTTGGATATAAGCATTCAGGTCTCAGAAGCTTCAAAGTCTGAAGAAACTTCTTATTCTGAGGCAAATACTGGGCATTCTGAGGAAGTGTTTAATAAAACAGGAGTTGCACACTCCTCAGGTCCTGATCTTTCTGGAAATAAGATCAATAACAATTCTCAGAATTCTAGGATATTCAAATTGACACCTGGGATAGTGCCCGATCTGAACCTACCCTATGATCAACCAATAAACATGAAGATCAATTCTGTCTCAGATATAAGCAGTTAAGTCTCACAAGCTTCAAAATCTGAAGAAACTTCTTATTCTGAGGCAAATTCTGGGCATTCTCAGGAAGTGCTTAATAATCCAGGATTTGCACAGTCCTCAAGTCCTGATCCAGATGAAAGCCATTCTATCAAGCCACAAGAAAACAATGAAAGTAGTTTACAGGGAAATGTACGAAGGCAAAGCACGAGGGTCTGCCCCTTGACTACAAAAGCATTGGAGGCTTTTGCTTGTGGTTTTTCCTCATCTAAACGGTGGAGAAAGGGCAATGAGAAAACTTTGAATCCAGATGGTTGCCGCATGAAATCTAATGCGTTCTCCGAATACTTAGTTCAGAAAGCAGTGACATTCTTCTAGGTCACCAGGATACAATTGTGGAGTCTGTTGACGGTGATGACACTCTAGCTAACTAAGGCAGTCTGCATGTAGTCTGCATGCTATCGAAGATCTAAGGAGAGCCATAAACTCCACTAAGAATTCAAATGGACTCTACCTGTAACTCCTCGATAAAAAGTGCACAGATGTCGAGCGGAGTTTTTTTTAGCGGTATTTTAATGTCTTAAAACATTTTTTTATTAAATTGGACGGTTGATTTTTGTTCAATCGTCTAACAAAAGATCTAATGGCTACAATTAGGACAAAAGGGCATTTGGGGTAGTTCATTTCAGAGGGAAACTCCTTACGACGTAGTTATGTGAAATTAATAAATTAATAAATTTTTATTCATATATGTTATAAAAATGTAATAAGTTAATTATTAATTTATTGTTAGATCTAAGATTTTTGTGATCTATAATTTAGAGAATAGTTTTTCGGATTAATCACATCTTTGAACCAACTAACGTTGACCCAATACTTGTGATGTGATTAATTCGAAAGACTATTCTTATATTATTTATTATTATATTTTTTATTATAGTTGAAGTTTTTTCGAAACAAATTTTACATTTTAATTTAATTATCAATAATTAATAGATGAATAATATGTATTTAAAGTTTAAGTAATATTTATGAAATATTTTTTTACCAATCTAGATCGATCCAAAGTCAGATTTATCATGAATCCCAAAGGGATCAAATCTCTAGAGGTGCAAATTTTTTTAGTTGGAATCTGGAATTTGAGGAAATGTTCTCACCTCAAGATTTGATCCCTCTCGGGGCATGCTAGATCTAGGCTAGTTAGATGGATCTAGGCTAGTTCCAGTTGAGGGCAACAATGACACATTTTTAGATTATTATTATTATTATTTATATGTTTGAGATAAACTTCATACTTTGAAATTTACATTATGTTTTATTTTCTAGGCTAGTTGGGATGTGATTAATTCGAAAGACTATTCTCTATATTAATTTATTATATAATATTTTTTTTATTAGTTGAAGTTATTTTGAAATACGTTTTTACATTTTAATTTAATTATCAATAATTAATAGATGAATAATATGTATTTAAAGTTTAAGTAATATTTATGAATTTTTTTTTTACCAGTCTAGATCGATCCAAAGTCAGGTTTATCATGTACCCAAAGGGATCAAATCTCTAGAGGTGCAAATCTTTTTTTTTGGAATCTGGAATTTGAGGAAATGTTCTCACCTCGAGATTTGATCTCTCTCGGGGCATGCTAGATCTAGGCTAGTTAGATGGATCTAGGCTAGTTCCAGTTGAGGGCAACAATGACACTTTTTTAGAGTATCATTATTATTATTTATATGTTTGAGATAAACTTCATACTTTGAAATTTACATTATGTTTTCTTTTCTAGGCTAGTTAGATGGATCTCCGCTAGTTCCAGTTGAGGGCAACAATGACACATTTTTAAATTATCATTATTATTTATATGTTCAAGATAAATTTCATACTTTGAAATTTACATTATGTTTTCTTTTCTTGATATCACTGTATCATTCTCTTTTTTAATTTTGTTTTTGTTGTTTGCCTTGAATGGTTTCTACCTCTGCATTTGGATGCTTTGAGTGGTTTGTGTGTTTATGTGTTTGGATTTGGATGGTAATGTTTGTGAATGTTACAATTATTGTATTATATTTCTATACATGTATGTAATTGTCTATTAGTAATTAGTTGGCATCTCACCCCCAAACATATACACTCTCGCTCCATCTCTCCTTATCACTCTCTCTATCTTTCTCCACTTTTCCCTCTCTATGTGATTCTTCTTTCCTTCCAAATCCTTTTCTCTATGGTTCCCTCTCTCCTCCTCTCCCATCCTTCCTCTCTCTCCCTTCCTTTCACTCCCTCTGTCTCTCTGCCTCTGTCACTTTGTCTTTGTTCTTCCCTCCCATATATATATCGAGTTAATCTATATGATGATATATTAATATAAATTATAATATAACAAATTTAATATTGTGTTCATCTTAACTTGTTAAATTTTATAATATTAATATTATAATATGTTAATATTAGATTTAATGATATTTTTCACATGGCATGATAACAAATTTTTCAAATAGTACAACTTTGAAGTGAAAATATTTATGTCTTTAGAGATTTTAATATATCCATAGGATATTGTTTTACTTTTAAAGATTCATTTTACAAATGTTTAATTAAAAGAAATATTAAAATATTTTGGAGCAAGATTTTAGATTCTTTGTGTTGAAATAACTTTTTTATTTTACTTTACGAACTGGTATTGACTTTAGTAAAGAGTAAGGATGTTAAAAATTTTAATTGATTTGGAATTTTAATATGGAATTTGAATTTGAATAACTATATAAAACATTTAACTTAATTATATTTATCTTTAGATTTAAAAAATTATCGTATTTTTGAACTTACATGAGGAAAAATCTCAAGCTTTGACCATCTGAACTAATAAAATACACTTCTAAAACATAATAATAAAAATAAAAAAATTGAATTTATCAAATTTAATTTTTCAGAAAAAAAAAGCGGAAATCATATTTTATTGAGAAAATATAAAATTCAACTTTAATTATATATTTAATTCTCATTTCACTTAATTTCATTTAATTTAATTATATATATATATATAATTTTTTTTATAATTCATTATATTCACCTATCATATTACCACCAATGCTATTAACACATCGAATCACTCTAATTGATATCTCCGCATCAAAAGCAAAAAGATATCTGGACATCAAAACTAAAAAGAGATAAATAAATAGATCGATCCGGATCACAACCAAAAAGTGATAAATGAATGGATGTGTCCCTATCAAAGGCATGGTTATATTTAGTTTACAACATTTCATAGCCAACACTGGATATTTACCAGACGTACAGGTTGTTTCTTTTCGATCCCCTTACGTATACGCTAAGGGGATCAGCCTGTAGTCACCCTATCTCCATCAACCTTCCTATCAATCCCGCCATCCCTGTAAGTAACGTCTCTCCAATTGCATTTCCTTGGCATAAACTTGCTTTCTTCCCAGCTTTTGCTCTCATCTTCTTTTTTGGCGAGTGTAACTTGGACAAGGTATTCGATTATAGTAGCCCTGTGCTTCGGACGTCAGCGCATCGTGCATTCTTTGGCAGGTGGCCCTCCTAAGGTACTTTGGTTTGTTTGGCAGCGCATAGGGCTTGGTCGTAATATGCTCAAATCTCCGCATCAAAATAAGTTGCACTCAATGCTCTCCATGTGTTTGAAAGATTAAAAAACTTCATGAGAGAAATCGAAAGAATCATTTGCGAAATGAAATTGAATTAAGAGATAAAATGATTAATTAAGATAGTGTTTTAGTTTTGAAAGAGAAAGAATCATTGTAAAATCGATCGTTTTCCATCCCATTTATATTTTTGAATTTAGTTAGTATTTTATTAGAAAACAAAAAATCAAAATTTTAGTATGATTGTTTGAACACCATAAAATAGCACTTTTACTTTTAGGCAAAAGACTATCTATTCATGTGTCACATATCCATAACAATTGTTCTTACATTCATTTAATTTACTGCACAAATATTGATTTAGTCATTTAATATATACGTATAAGGAATTATATTATTCAAATCATATTGGATCGTATCTTGTAGTTCAATGGTAATTTCAATGTTCTACGGTAATGATTTAACTTTCTTATGGCGTTGCCAAGATATTTATATCAGCCATACTATGTCATTTAAATGAAATCTTAAGCGGACTTCTGTCGCATGATTTGGTTCTGAGTTGAGTTAATACCAACACAACAGTTGATACATTCATTTAATTCTTTGATTGATTTTTGTGCGGTCTACTGCCTAGGATTTCGGATCCATTGCCTCTGGAGCTTTCTCCGCGGTATACAGCTGGCTCTGCTTTGCATGGGTGAATGTGTTGCATCAATGGTACTCCATTATCCTCCAGATCGAACGGTGGAGGCAACTTCCTGCGGTCCTAAGCTCTAGCTGGGTGAGGAGACCAGACATTTGCTGACCTCTGGCTCAGGCTCCGTTTTTCTGTGGAGTTTTTCGCCCGGTAAGTGATCATGTTATTCATTTTCTTCATCCAGAACTGCGCATGGGTCTGCTTGTTATATAACCATACTGACCGATGAACTTACTTCGTTCCACAGTTTCCTGTCATGGCTATTCATTCTTCCGTTTGCAGTTTGGAGGTGTCTCCTGTCAAGCTAGGTATGAGTTCTTTTTATCATCTCTATAATGTTATTTGGGTTTCTTCCTTTTTATTCTTGCATATTCTAAACCTATTTGTTTGTATTGCCTAGGTCTTACAAGCACGAGTGCTGGAGAATTGGGAGGCTCGACTCCTTCTACCAGAATCTCTAACCCTCAAGATAATCATTACCGGGTATGCATGGAGATTCTGGCTTAATCAGAAAGGGGTTTATTATTTTCCTTTAGGATGTAGATTTGGGCTCTGGAACAAAAATTATATGTGTAATTTATTTAAAGCTCCGAACATGTATATTGTTTGAAGGGTTTTATGCCCGTAAGCCTCTATTCTGATAATTACTTTTCCATTTGTAATTTAACTCATGAGCATTGTAGAGGCTACAAGGTTTTTGGATTTTGACGTTAAGGGTATAAAGAAACCCCGAAAGGAACTTTGTTGCGTTCGTCTATATCTCTGAAGTTATAATCTGGTGATTTGCCTATAGTTGTTATATCTTTCATATTAATGGTGATAAAGATACTTGGGTTTCATATTTTATTTCCTTGTCAGGAAAATTGTGATTTTAAGAACTTCTGTTAGTTAAGAGTTATGGAAAATACTGTTTTGGTTGATGCCGCTCGTTGAGTTCTTGCGTGAGTATCATGTCATTATTTTGTCATTATACTAAACCAATTCTTTATAACAGTTAGGGTTTGAATACCCGAGTTTTTTTTCAATGGCAGAGACTTACAATTAGTTTTCTAGGTTGGAATTTATTCAATTATCAAGTTTTTTTTAAATGTGATGCATGCCTTATTCTGGTTTATTCGATTAACGAAATTCCTCGCATATTTTCCTTACCCGGGAATGGCGAGGCTACATCCATTCTACTACATCTGCTGAGTTTCTTTTGAGTTTCTGTCCTATTCTAAGGCTAGACATAAGTATTCATTTCGTTTTTCCATTCTTGAAGATTCTAGGTTAACTGATTCTATTTTTTTTTTTATCCCATTTTCCCGTCACAACAGTCTTCTTTTTATCTATAGAGTTCTCTGTGTTATCTATAGAGTTTTTGTAAGCTTTAAAGGAAATACTTTCAGCTTTTATTTTCATCTTTAAAAATTATGCTTAACAGTAGATAATGCTTACCTACCGTAGCTATAGAAATTACACACAAAATTCCTTTCATACAAACTAATTTTGTAGATAATAGCTAATAAAGTTTTAATTGAAAACATAATCACCCTGTCTTTCGGTAAAAGAAATCCATAATCAAGTGTTTCAGGATTTCAGAATATACTCATCTGGCTAGATGAACGAAACATAATCTTTTAATTTTTTTTTTGTCTCCAAACCGTGAGACTCGTGCTGCTGCGCCTTTTGTTCTCCCCCTAGCTACCCCTCACTGGGTTTCTCCTCAAGAACTTTAGTCTTGAATAGTAATAGCTACCTGGTCTTAACCAGACTTAGCTTAGCTACTTTATCACTGGCTGTCCTTCCAGCAGACTTAGCTACTTTATCACTGTTTTTCCTTCCAGCATAGTTAAGCTCTTTGTTTTAAATATCTCTCAATCTTTTCCTCCAAGATATCAATTCCTTCCAGCACAGTTAAGCTCTTTGTTTTAAATATCTCTCAATCTTTTCCTCAAAGATATCAATCCTTCCAGTAGATTAAGCTCTTTGTTTTAAATATCTCTCAATCTTTTCCTCCAACATATCAATCCTTCCAGCAGACTTAGCTACTTTATCACTGTTTGCCCTTCCAGCCCATACACATATTTCTACTCAGGAAATAAAAAAGATGCAGAAGGAAACAGAATAAAAGTTTTGATCCCAACAATTTCAGAGTGCAGAGTGGCCACACCAAAGGTCAGGCGGGCGAGGGAATGCCACGTAGTCTCGTTCCCTGGCCAATGAAGGACAGGTTCCCTACATCGGCACTTGAAATTCTGAAGTAGAGAGGCCTCTGGAAGAACAGCAGCAGAATGATGATGGCTGGGAGCAACATTGACAAAGCCTGCGACCATGGCTCTTGGCAACGCTGATAACAAGAGACAAGGTTTTTGCACTCTCTGGCAGTTGATTGTGTCTGTGTTGGTCATTTGGCATAACAGGAGTCGAAGTGAAGCCAGAATGCTTCCATACTTTTGAGAATGCAGATAAAGAAAATGGGCATGCAGGCCATCCCTGTTACTATCTTCAACCTAAACAAATACAATCCTTTACATTTACAGTTGTTGACACCAGTCTAACATCACAAGGAGTAGGTACACCTAGGATACGAGAAAGAGTGACGTTGCCTCTGGATGATGGCTTTGATAGGTCTCAAACTGTGTCTGGGAAACAGAAGATATAGACAATTTAGGAATACAGAGTACAAATTCACTTTCTGGAAATAAGATCAATAACAATTCTCAGAATTCTAGGATATGCAAATTGACATCTGATATAGTGCCTGATTTCAACCTACCCTATGATCAACCAATAAACATGAAGATCAATTATGTCTCAGATATAAGCATTCAGGTCTCAGAAGCTTCAAAGTCTGAAGAAACTTCTTATTCTGAGGCAAATACTGGGCATTCTGAGGAAGTGTTTAATAAACTAGGAGTTGCACACTCCTCAGGTCCTGATCTTTCTGGAAATAAGATCAATAACAATTCTCAGAATTCTAGGATATTCAAATTGACACCTAGGGTAGTGCCCGATCTGAACCTACCCTATGATCAACCAATAAACATGAAGATCAATTCTGTCTCAGATATAAGCAGTTAAGTCTCACAAGCTTCAAAGTCTGAAGAAACTTCTTATTCTGAGGCAAACCCTGGGCATTCTCAGGAAGTGCTTAATAATCCAGGATTTGCACAGTCCTCAAGTCCTGATCCAGATGAAATCCCACAAGAAAACAATGAAAGTAGTTTACAGGGAAATGTACGAAGGCAAAGCACGAGGGTCAGCCCCTTGACTACAAAAGCATTGGAGGCTTTTTCTTGTGTTTTTTCCTCACCTAAACGACGGAGAAAGGGTAATGAGAAAACTTTGAATCCAGATGGTTGCCGCATAAAATCTAATGCATTCTCTGAATACTCAGTTCAGAAAGCAGTGACATTCTTCTAGGTCACCAAGATACAATTGTGGAGTCTGTTGACGGTGATGACACTCTAGCTAACTAAGGCAGTCTGCATGCTATCGAAGATATAAGGAGAGCCATAAACTCCACTAAGAATTCAAATGGACTCTACCTGTAACTCCTTGGTAGAAAGTGCACAGATGTCGAGCGGAGTTTTTTTAACTCTATTTTAATGTTTTAAAACATTTTTTTATTAAATTGAACGACTGATTTTTGTTCAATCATCTAACAAAAGATCTAACGGCTACAATTAGGACAGAAGGGCATTTGGGGTAGTTCATTTCAGAGGGAAACGCCTTACGGCATAATTAGCTACCTTTTTCTCCCTCACAAATTCATATCTCATGTATTTTCATTTTCATTTGCATTTACATTTAATTTCCTCATTAAACCCAAATCCAACTACATGTACCTCAAGTCTCACTTGGGTTCCAACAATAATTCATCTTGGGTTCTAACAATAATTCATACTATATAGTAAACATATTGAACATTTAGAAAGGTATAAGAGAGAAACAACATTAAGCCAAACCCAGTACCCAAGGACTGACCATTAGGCTAATAATAGACTAAAAAACAAACAATAGGTTAATAATAGACTAAAGAACGAACGATAACAGAACCACAATTGAACAATAGAAAAAAATTGTCAAGAATCAACATTAGCTCTTTATATAACTTCAATATTTAGTATCATGCTCCCGACAATGTAAGGTCTGCTCACATAGCTAGCTCACTATGATGAGTTATATATGTTTGTGTCAAGTTGCAACCAGATACTTGACCATACCAGGTTGAACCACAACCAATTGCTTTCCCTCAACTAGCTAACCCATACAGTTAGAGAGTGTGATATCAAATATTGAATCTTTATGTTATGTCACGGTCTTCACGACTTCCATCAAACATCTATGTAGTCTGTTAGACATCTACATGGTATCCATGTTTGCTTCTATGTTTCATGTGGTGTCATGTAGCCTCTATAATGCGAGGGATTCCTTATTTCCTCCTTATCGCATGGTTTCTCCGTACTTTAACCAAAATTTCAAAAAATAAATTCATTTTTCTTCCTTGGCCCCAATAACCCCCCAACACTATTTGTGGCTTGTTCTCAAGCCACTCTGGGCTAGCTATGCACCAATTGAAGGGAGGATCTTTGTAGTTTTCTTCAAAAATTTCTCAAACTTTTTATTGGTTGTTATCAAGGTGGTCTTTTCCTTCCTCTACCCAACTAATGATAGTCTCTACAACCTTAATAGGCATAGGAAGAGCCAGGAATGATGTTTCATTACTAGCAACTACCTGGTACATAGTGATCTGTGCTACAACAAAGTCATCAGTGAGTTGCATGGCTTCATCACTTAGTTGTACAGCTTGTGGGGAAAGTTGTTGTTGTTCGTCTTTCCATTGGTTGATCATCCTGACCAATGCCACACTTTCTATTATTGCATATTTACATTCTAGTGTTGGTAGAGTGATCGAATTTCAACATATGGGCTCACCTTGTTGCTTTGTAGTTTGAATCTTGGCACTGATTTCCTTGAGCTTGGCACTATTTTGCAACTTATTCCACAAATCAATTTCGACTTCCTATAATTTGGTACAACCATGCTTGATCCCTTTTGCATGTTCAAAAGACTCAAAGGCTTCTTGTGCATTGTTCTCTTCTTTCTATTTCCTCTGGTCGGGTAGTAGGCTTGATCTATAATTGCAATTCTTCAACTTTTCTCTTTAGCCCATGTATTGTTTGATCGATCTTCAAAGACTTCTCTTTTGTAGGATTTCCAATCTTCATTGGGACACCCAAAAGCTTGTTGCATACTTCTTCCACTACCCATATCAGGGTTCCCTCTCTCCCTTTGGCATGTTTTCACACTTCTATCAATTGTGCATGTATTTCTTTCAGAGATTCATTCTCGTAGGTTAGTTGAGCCAGATATGTTGAGGCTTATTGTGCTCTGAATTATACATCCCGTGCAATAGACTATTGCAATAGATGTAAAAAGTTCAAAAGGTTGTTGTGATAAAACGAAGTCTACCTAGGGAAATGCTTAGGCATGTTGTTGCACATCAGTGTCTGCAAAGTACATTGTGACTAGGGTAATAGCTAGGGTGTGAAATTCTATTGAGGCTAAGGATGGTTGTGACTGATCTGGATGATTCTCTCGTGTAGGAGGTGCATTGGTTGCCTCCATGGTAGTAGTTGGATCCACTGAACTTAGTGAAGGATTGACCATCCTTGATGATTCAATTAAAATATGTAATTGCTGCAATTATTGTTGCATTCAGTCCTGCAATTCCCTTTTCTCTTGTGCTAATTTATGAATTGTAGTGATGATAGGGATAGTTCCTTGGTTCGTCACCTCTCAGTTTTTCTTAATAATTTGTTGTAGGTCCTCCTTTGACAAAGGAGTTGTCTCTAGGTCGATTATCTTCTTGGCCTTATGCTTCTTTCTTGTGCCTTGTTATTGACCATTCAATCGTCTCTTTTCACCTCATGGTGCGACTTCCTCTTCTTCAAATTCCTACTATGGTGTGCCGAGATGCTCTTCTTCAAGCTCCTATGGTGGGCACTCTAGGAATTCTTCCTACGATGAGGCAGATGGATCTTCCTGTTGTGGCTCTTGGCACTCCTCTTCCTTGCCACTATCAAATGGTTTTCACCTATGACTTGTGTCCAATGGGTGGTGTGTGCCACTTTTGCAGCCACTTGTTAATAATTTGTGACATTGTTTGCTCATCAAGCTTGTAGGTGCACTTTAACCATTTCTTATATAGGTTTGTGTCAACTTGTGCATACATGTGATGTGGTGTGCCGTGAAGCTTCACCACTACATTGTAGGCTTCAATGACCTGTACAAAAATGTGTGGTACTTTCAAAATAGATTGATTAATGACTTCCTTCCAAATGTAGAACTTAACATTAGTGTTGGTATGGTGCTTCTTGTCTGAAGTGTGCTAGAATTATTTAAACCTTGGCGCGATGAATTAGATTTTCCGTTGGCAGAAAGTTGGTATCATTGGGAAATTTCCACATTGACAAAGCAATAATAAGTAGAAGCCATGCATAATGGAATTTTATGTTCCTATCTTGTGCCTCCAAGTAGTCCTCCATAAATTGATTGAGGAGGAATGTAACCCATTTCATCTGTTTCCTTTCGATGCACTTTGCTGCTACAACCACTATTCCCACGAGCCACTAATCCTTTCTGAACTTCATGAGAAACTTGCACGCTATCAATTCTTAAGAAAATTGCACATGTAGGTTGTCGATGGAGAGGATTAGAACTCCCTGTTGTCCACAAATGGTGTCATATTTTCCTTTTATGTTCTTGGAAACTACCTTCTCATTCTTATTGTCGAAGAGATGTTCTGGATCCTCTCCAACCATACGTAACCCTGTAATTCTTTAAATGAAGTGTGAATCAATTTCTAAGGGCTCATTTAACCATATAAATCCATCATGTACACAAATCAATAGCATTTTGACACACATGTTCACTTCAGTGCTACAACCAAAATGGGTGATATCCTGTAAATTCAAAATATCTATTTTTTCCAACCACGTAGCCCATTTTTGTGGCTTGAAAACTTGTGGATGCCCTGGTTGCGTCAAAATTGATAGGTATTGGTCTTAGGAAAACTAATAAAATTTGGTGTGGTCTGTTACATCATGGTCATTGTACTTTAGCTTGTCCACCATGTTGAGAATGTTGCCTTCTTTGATTACCCCTAGTGGAATTGGAGTTTTCAGCAATGTACACTTCATCATTTTTGGCAATTGAGTTGCAAGTCTATCAACTACTGTAGATGGCGGGACAGTGTTAGTACCCTTTTTCATAGGTTTCTTTGTTGTGGAGGAAGTGAAATTGTTTTAGTATCTATTAATCGAAGGTCCTCCTAGAATGCTTACTATGCTCTGGTCATTGGTCTCTCTGGTCTTCTCTTACACTTCGGCTCCAAAATTTTAATTTCCACCCAAGGAATGTCAATTGAATGAAATAATAGCCTCTTACATGCCTTACACACCTTTCTAACTGTAATAATTTTAGGTGATTCTTGCATAATCCCATAATAATTTCGTCAATATCACACATGATGGTTCTCTAGGTGAGAACTATGTTTTGTGGACCTAGCCATGATAGAAGTCATGTCAGCAGCCTTTCTTTTAGAGTCGTATGTTGGTACCATTCCATGACCTTCTTTTTCCTCTTGAAACACATCATTTGTCTACCCTTTTTCCTCCATAGATCCCTTATATTCCTTGAAATTGATTAGTTAACAGTGTTATAGTTGTTAGTTTGCATTAAAGTTAGTTTATGAGTTTTAGGTTAGAAATTAGGAGTTTTTAATAAAAAGGTTACAAGAAGTTACAACATCCTGCAAACGGTTCATCATCTAACACGTGGCATGATAGTGAGCTAAAGCCAGGGATAGGAACGAAAACTAGAATGTACAAGCATGGAGCAACATTGATCCTACAACGAATCCAACACTCCTTCTTATGCGGTCAACACTGGTGTTAGTGTCAATCTTTTCAGCCTTCCTCCAGTGATCAAATGTGCTCTTACATAGTGATTTTGAAGTGTCAAGGTCAAATTTTGTCATTTCAGTGAGTCTTCAAGCAAAATTTGGTCACTAGGCATTAGGTCTAGGGTTTGTTTTCACTCCTTCTAAAAGTTGTCCAAATGGCGGTCTATGTCATCATTTAGCTGAGTCTATCATCATTCATAGGGTTTTCATTATCATGTCAAGTTCCATAGGGTCATTTTACAGCTTATCCATGCTTCAGTTGTGCCTAGGCAAGCTCATTTCCCTCTCCTAGGGTTTTGAAGGCAATTTCTCTTGGGCGGCCAAATCATCAGCAAAAATCATATCCTGATGTTCATACACCTTCCCCTATCCTTCATGTACCTTATCAAACACTTCCCATCCCTTAGATCCTCCAAATTCCTCATTTTTGCACAAACCCTAGTTTCTTGCTACAACCTGGCAATTTTCTAGGTTTGGCCTGTGATTTGCTCTTTTGGACCCCTTCCCCTCACTCAATCTCTGAGATTCCACTTTCCCCTGCTTCTTAACATCCCTCCCCACTCCCAAAAATTTGCCCGAAAATTTAGAAGCCCCCTATCCCCTTCATTTCGCTTCATTTCGACCAAATTCCTTGTTTCACACATCGAGGCAAGTTTCACTCAAATGATGTTTCAGAGCAGTTAAAGATGAATTTTGGAAAAATGAGAGAGTTTTTTTTCCACCACATGCCAATGAATAAAAACCTCCTTCACGTTTTACACAGGTGTCATGGTTTGAGAGAAATGTCAAGAATACCGTTGCCTTAGGAGAATCAAAGGCACCTCTGAAGTGACCCTGGGAAAATCAAGTTTTATCCTAGCTTGGTTGGCCAAATGACTTTATTGATGGGTAAAATGATAACTAGACACAAATATCTTTCCCATGAGCTATCATGAGCTCAATTTGGGGTTGAGGAAGGCATTCAAAAGTTGACTGCAACAACACTCTTCCTTGAGGCAGCCTCATTAGGCACTTTTTGACCAGTCTTGGGAGATTTGATTTTTGACAGTTCAAATCAACTCCAAATTGAAAAATTCCGGTTGGGTTGGAAATTAGACTCAAATACCTTTCCAACAAGCTATCCTGCACCTAATTCTAACACCAGGAAGGCCTCCAAAATCCTCCTGCAAGTGCGCAGATTTCTGGGCAGTGCGCGGCTCTGAGAGGGCAATTTTTCTAAAGGAAATTACATGTGCGCGGACATCTGGGTGGTGCGCGGATTTTTGGGCAATTTACACAAAAAACTCATCCAATCAGCAAACTCTCTTCCAAGCTCACCTAAATTTGTCAAGGTATGTCTCCTCCATGTGCTTTGTGGTGGTGTGATGATTGCAAAGGAGGATTATGATCATAATTTCATGCAAGAAATCGATGGAGGAATGATGGGTGTTTTG
>APFE030574603.1:0-15316 GCA_000404065.3 Pinus taeda
AAAAACTAAGTTGGACTCATCCAAAGGATGAGCTTACAAACAAGCATATGTTATCCTCCTCAAGCTTGTAAAAAATAAAGAGGTACTTACCAGAAATGGTGGGGGAAAAATGAGAAGAACGAACCTATTTGATATCCTTTTGTCTCAAGAAAAACCTTACTACCACTCTTGAACACGACACTTATTCATTCACCTGGGTTGGGAAATCCTTTACCTCACAGTTGACCAAATCATTGATATCCTTTAACCGGGTTACGGGAGTCGACTTTGAGTCATTCGTCACCAAACCATCTGTTGTGTCGTTATGTGTTCAAGAGGTCTGTAAACAAAACATTCAACCGCAAAATACCTATCATTCATTGTGTCATCATTGAGTCAGTCCTTGCAGCAACATTTCTACAACTTGAACTATGATTTCGTGTTGTGGGCTTGCCTGCGACGGGTCGCTTTCTATCGACATCAGCACATTATCTGGAGAGCTGACTTAGAAATCGTCAGTACCTTGGAGTTTGCATGCATCAATGGCAGGTTTCTCGCCTTCAACGTCAGTTTCCATCATTGAATTGCGATCGAAGGATTCCATGAAATGTTCGACATTGACTCATTCATTAACATCTCATGGATTGTGCTGGGTACTTTGAGAACCATTGACATTACTAGTGGTCTCTCTCATGCTTGTTAACAGTTTTCATCATTGACTGGTAATCAAGTGGTTTCTACCATGTTCGACATTTATTCATTTATTCACATGGCTAGAATTGTACCAATTCGGGAAGTAGAGATGAAGACCCTGGATCTAGTTTCCACCATCCAGGCTGCGAGGAGTTTTGTATTCATTATGTTGTAGACCAATCATAAACAGATGGCTGCGCCCATACTGTGTCTACACGAATCTATAATTATGATGTATTATGAAATCATTCCTGTATCAGAGTAGTTAGTCTGTTAGTTAAAGTTTTTGATCTGAGTATGGGAATGCCTACCTCAGCGATGATATGATCTTATACATGTATTTTGTGTTGAAATTGCAGGTTCTGACCTGGCTCTCCACGAGATAATCCTCGAAATGATAAAGTACTTCACCCTTCCTATATGATATAAAACCCTTATCTATTACAGGCTTCGTCACTTTAGGGGGCAATCTGTTACACTGAAATTTGTCACCATGACTATCTGCAGTTAATATGGCTCCATCAATAGTCATATTATCCTCCTTGTCAAGCCTTATACCTCTGCTCTCCATGTCAAACTTCAAAAAAGAGAGAAAGTCATTAAAAAACATGCTTATCTCTGGGTACGCAGGTTCTCTCTACCTTTCCTGCGTGTACGCATCCCAAGCTCATTGTACCTGCGTACTTGTACGCTCTGTAAGCCAAGGGATGGGTGCGTACTCCTGTAAAGGTCAAAGCGAGTTTCATCTTTAAAAAGTTACTTGTGGTCACTTCTAGAGCCTTCTAGAAGAGTGTTTGACGTGTATTAAGTGCCTCCATATGGTTCATGCATCCCTATGATAGCGGAACTTATCCCATCAAGAGAGGAGCTACCCCATTCAAAAGAGGGAGTATCCCATTGATGTTGGAACTAAATAACTTCCTCTAGAACACTATAAATACAGGCCTTGGGCCAGAGGGGGGGAGGTTGAAAGCTGAACATTCCAAAGGGTAGATGCTGCTGGAATTAGGACTTCCATTGTAAACTTGTGAGGAGAGATTACCATCCTTTCTTGTTGTCATATTGGAAGTGGGTGAGCTTGTCAAAGTAGAGGAAAACTCTTGTTGGACCCTGGGAGGAACTTGCACAACACCAAGGCTCAGGTTGTAATGGTTTCTTTTTTGTTTCCTTAATACAAATAAGTCCATTCTTCTCAATGATTTGTGTTAATGAATTGTTTCATATACTCCTTGGTCTATATGTTGAATATGCTTTGTTTTATGGAATATTCAGGTGTTATGTAATCGTTTGATTGTTAGTGTATGCAGGTTTCAAAGTGAAGGAGGAGCTCATCTGGATTGACGAGGCTGGACTGCTGCAACAAGCGTTGGACTTGAGGTAGGATCGAAAAACACTTGGTTTCTCATAGAATAATGTATGTGTAGAGAAGGATTGCTCTTAATTGTCTTGTTTGTCACTAGAGAGTCTTAGACTCCTAGGGAGGTTAGTTTTGTCAGCAAAAATAACTCTTTCCGCATGACACTTCCCAGTGGTGAAAAGGTAATGCATGAAAATCATGAAAAGGACAAAAGGAATATGAATTATGATTTTAGAGACTCCAATGTTGGGTTTGAGAACCACCACATTTCAAATATTGATATGATTACTTTTGATGGAAAGGGTCTGGTAACATGGATACTACAGACTAAGCAATATTTTGATCTCTGTGATGTGCAACACACAGAAAAGGTATGAATTGTATCTTTATATTTAGAACCAAATTAGTTCATATGGTATCAATGGATTTGTTCTTGTAAAACACTTGTTACTTGGTCAACCTTGTCAGAGGAAACGATAGCACATTATGAGGATACAAGGAGAAACAGCTTCTTTAGCCAATTGATCAATCTCAAACAAAAGGGTTCACTAGTGGAGCACTTTTAGGATTTCAAAATTGAATATCAGGGTAATTGATATTCTAAAGGAGCATAGGATTTATGTCTTCATAGGCACTTTAAAGGATATAATCCAACATCAGGTTTTCCTTTGGGAACCTTATTCATTATAGAAGGCATTCGGGTGGCAAGAAAAGTTGAACGAAAAATTATGGCAACAAGGAAGTCTACCACTCACAACCTTCCACAACCTACAAGTTTGACACCATAACAATTGGAGGAAAAAGGAGAAAAAGGGATTTGTTACATTTATATTAGAAAATACACTAAATGTCATAAGTTTGTTACGAATAAATTATTCTACATAGATTGTGAAGAGGAGGAAACAATGGAACAAGAAACATCAAAAGAGGAGGATATACACGAAGAACCAACCCCAAATAAAGAAGAAATTAATTTGAACATATCTTGTAATGCATTTGTAGGAATTGTGACTCATCAAACTCTTAAAATAGAAGGATATATCAAGAAGAAAAAGATAATAGTGTTGATTTATTTGGGTAATACCCATAATTTTGTTCATTGTAAGATAGCCAAGGAATTGAATTGCTTCCTATATCCAGCATCAGAGTGTCAATTGATTGTTGCAAATGGAGGAACTATAAATTTCTCTATAAAGTGCCATAATATCAAGCGAACCATGGGGGAATATTTATTGAATATTCTAATTCTTTCCATTCCAATGGATGGTGTTGATGTTGCACTAGGAGTCCAATGGTTACAATATTTTGGGACAATAGTTTTTAATTTTCAAGATTTTTTATTGAATTTTTTTTGGGAAGGAATGGAAGTTGAATTAATGGGTATCGTATGGAAAATATTAAAGATAATCAGCATTGATGGCATGACAAAGCTTCTGAAGAAATAACAATGGGTCATAATTAAGAAATTATGCTCACTAGAGGTTCTAACATCGCAATCATCTATTTCTCCAGCTCTCCAAAAAGCCTTTGAAAATCATTCCAAGGTATTCGATACTCCCGAAGGACTCCCACCTATTCATGATCATGATCATGCTATTCATTTGATTTCAGGAAGTGTTCCTCTAAACATCAGACCATACAGATATCCCTATGCCCAAAAGAGTGAAATTGAAAGTATGGTTACAGAAATGCTAGAGGTCGATATTATTCAACCTAGTCAAAGTTCTCTCTTTGCACCAGTAGTATTGGTGCATAAGAAGGATGGATCATGGCGTATGTGTATGGATTATACAGAGCTCGATAAGCTCACTATTAAAGATAAAATTCTCATTCCTTTCATTGATGAATTGGTGGACAAATTACATGGAGCAATTTACTTCACCAAGTTGAATTTTCATTCAGGATGTCATCAAATTAGAATGAAGATTAAAGACATTTTGATAAAATAAAAATAAAAAAATAAAAATTAAAATAAAATAAAAAACATTCAGAACTCGTGAGGGTCATTATGAATTTGTGTTCATCCCTCTTTGCCTTACTAATGTACCTTCCACATTTAAAGTTTTGATGAATTCCATTTTCATACCCTTCCTTAGAAAATTTGTGTTAGTATTTTTTGATGATATTCTAATCTATAACAAGTCTTGGAAGGATCATGTTCAACATGTTGACAGGGTGCTCAAACTATTGGAGGATAAACAATTATATTCAAAAGCCTCCAAATGTTTCTTTGGAGTACAAAAGGTGGGACGTTTGGGTCATATTGTATCTCACGAAGGCGTTAAGGTAGACCCTAACAAAATTAAAGCCATTAAGGAATGGAAAATCCCCACAGACATAAATCATCTTCGAGTATTTCTCAGTTGATAGTGTATTGTTGCAAGGTTGTTAAGAATTATGGGAGAATAGCAGTACGTCTAACAATATTACTAAATAAAGATGCATTTTCTTGGACTCCATAAGAAAGAAAGGCCTTTGAACATCTTAACGAGGCAATGTTCCAAGCATCGGTATTAGCTACACCATACATCACAAAAGTCTTTATTATGGAATGTGATGCCTCAAGAAATGGAATTGGTGTTGTTTTAATGCAAGAAGGAAGACTCATTTATTTTGAAAGTCATCCAATCAAAGGAAAGTATTTACGCAAACCTATTTATGAGAAGGAAATGTTGGAAATACTACATGCACTAAATAAATGACGATCATACCTAACAAGAAAACACTTCAAGGGAAAAAATATCGTGATAGTCTTAAATACTTTTTGGAACAAATATTATATTCACGAGAGCGGAAAAAATTGGTCCCAAATATGTTGGGTTATGACTTTGAAATCATCTACAAAAAAGGGAAGAAAAATGTTGTTGTGGATGCACTCTCAAGAAAGGATGAGGATGTGGAAGCATTGCTTTGTGGCATTTTTATTATCCAACCTAATTTGATAACAGAAGCAAGGGATGAATGGAAGAATGACAAGGAGATGTGGACACCCATTCAAAAGTTGCAACAAGGTCCTAGTACACCTCATACATTTAGTTGGAAAAATTATTCATTATGGTACAAACATCGCTTATATATTTGTAAGAATTCCAAACTCAAGAAAATTATTCTTTTGGAATTGCACACCTCCCCCTTATGAGGGCACTCGGGATTTTTAAAAACTTACCACAAGGTCAAGATGGAATTTTTTTGGGATGGCCTTAAATCTTATATTCAGAAGTTTGTGGTAGAATGTTTGGTTTCCCAACAAAATAAAGCTGATAAAATTAAGACCTTGGGTCTATTACAACCTTTATCCATTCCAAGTTAGCATTGGGAGGAGGTCTCAATGGACTTTATCACAATTTTACCCATTTATGAAGGAAAGAGTGTCATGATGGTGGTCATTGATAGACTTACCAAGTATGCGCACTTTTGTGCATTATCTCGTCTGTTTAAAGCCAGTACAGTTGATAATGCATTTATGGAAAAAATTCAAAAGATACATGGAAACCCAAAGATAATTGTAAATGACAGAGATCCCATTTTCACTGGAAAATTTTGGACGGAATTATTTTCTTATCGTGTTACTCAATTACCTCATAGCTTATCTTATCATCCTCAATTTGACGAGCAAACTGAGATAGTGAAAAAATGTTTGGAAGCATATCTTTGTTTCCTTGTATCTAATAAACAAACATAATGGTTCAATTGGTTACCTCTAACTGAATGATGGTATAACACTTCCTTTCATACTATGGCCAAAATGACCCCATTCATGGCACTTTATGGATATCATCCACCATCCAACACATCATCTTTAAAAGAAAATTATAAGGTTCAAACAGTGGAATATCACATCAAGAATCAACAACAAGTTCTCCAACTCTTAAAGGATAACCTCACTCTAGTATAGAATCGAATGAAATAACATACAGATCAACATCGTAGTGAAAGAAGTTTTGATGTATGTGACTCAGTATTTTTAGGCTACAACCATACAAACAAGTTTACCTCAAGAAAGATAAGAAGGATAATAAATTATCACCCAACTACTATGGTCCTTACAAGGTGTTGCAAAAGATTTGTACTATGGCATACAAATTGGAGTTTCCTACATCTTCTTGAGTACACCCAGTTTTCCATGTTTCATGCTTAAATAAGGTTATCGGTGACAAGATCCTAGTTCAAACATTGTTTACAGAACTTGATGAAGACTCGAAAAATCATATTTGAGCATGAAGAAGTCATAAGAACAAGAATCCAAAAGCTGCATAATTGATTAATTTCAGTGTATCTCAGTAAGTGGAAGAACTTACCTGCTGAAGATTCCACATGGGAGGATGAGAATTTTATACGTAAGCATTTGAAACTACTCAAGCATTGAGGATGACAGTTTTTTGAAGGAGAGGATCACGTTAAGTCTCTATAATACTAGTGTATCCCTCTTATTGTTATTGTAGCCCCCTATTGTTATTATTGTGCCCATGTATCCCCCATGTTGTTATTGTTGTGCCCCATAGAAGCCCACTATTGTTATTGTTTTGCCCTTACATTATTATTGTTATGTAGGCTTTGATTATATTGTGACCCCTTAGACTCCTATGTATACCAAGGAGGTCTTATCATTTGTATCATCTAAGAATTGTTCATTTATGTAATGTAAAGGAGGCTTCCCCCTGGAAGAAGATAATTTTTAAGTTGTTTATCTATATTTTATTTTGTTTTGTGAGTTGGTTGCATAACATGATAAATCATATACAGGAATTTGCAAGTGTATGGAGAACCTCGATAAGTGCAACCCATGATGTTTCTTTTCGTAAACATGGGAAATGAGTATATTATAGTTCAATGAAATTGTGTCCCATTATTTTATATGGTTGTATATAATATTAAGGGATTCACCAAGTGTTTACAATATTCTATAATTTAGTGAAAGATGTCCTAAGATTTTATAATATTTTATAGTTTGGCAAAAGACTCACCAAAACATTATATGTACATATTATATTACTCATAAAATAGCCTATACATTTTCCTATGTGCAATGGGGATTCGCCCATTTATTATATATATAAATTTCAAGAGGTTTGTTAAAGTTCTTCATGTTATTAACTCTGATTGGAGAGTCTAAGAATTGTTATAATGATTACATCACCGCCATAGTTGGTAATATTTAGCCTTTTTTTCAAAACATTATTTTCATAATGGAGTTTAAAGAAACTTGAAGGCTTTGAGCAGTATCGTCAGCAACATTAGAGCCTCCAAGCTACTACTAGTAGGTGACAACAGCAGCTACAACTTTGTATCAACTTCAGAGACATCAACAGAGATCTTAGGGTGACCAATTTTAAATTACAGGTTAAGTTTGGATATTATCTATTTTGAAAATTATAATTTATAAATTTTATAGTATTAGTTAGTAGATTCAATCCTAAATCTCATCCAAATTATTCTAATAAATTATTAATTCATAATAAAAACAAAAATAAAAATGCATCCCTAAGAGTTAGCTCAATTGGACGATTCCCCATTGCTAAAGCACCTTTGATATAGAGAGGTCACGGATTCAATTCTCTCAACACCCTTGGGGTTAGTCTCCATGGTTGAGGCAACAGGAAGTGATCCCTTCGGCTGGATCTTCTCGGTACAAATATTCCATGGACGTAGAGGCCACTAATTTTTGAGGTCTATGAACCACATTAAAATAAATTAAAAATAAAATTACTTTTATTTAAAATAACTAAACTTTAAAATAATTAATCAATAATGAAATAACCCCGGGGGTTATCTCAAGTGGTCTTGAAATAGACTTGAAGTTCTTTGATATTGTTACTAGTTTTTGTTGGTCATAGGTTCAACTCTGTTTGATTCCCTTAGGGTGAGGGCTCGTAATCAAGACCAACAATTTACTCGATTTACCATCCACGAAATGTGCAGAAGTACTATGTGGTTTCCTTTTCTTTTATGTCAAGTTAAAAATATAGAAAAAGAAAGAAAAAGGAAAATTAATGAGTAATTAACCACCTTTATATATAATGTTGGAAAATGTTTAATGATTTATAAAATATAATATGCAATGTATATATAAGTTTCAATGGTTGAATCATAGCTAAAGTAATTTGGGAGGTTTAGGTTTGTCTCTACACATCTTTTTTTTCACCAAGCTCGTTTTATTATAAGTTATGTTTTCATTAATAGATAATTATCATTTTAAAAATCAATTTAAATTTAATTTTAAAATAATTGGTGAATAATTAAATTTGTATATAAAATATTGGAATGTTTAATAATATTTATGCATTGATATAAACTAAATGGTTGACAAAGGTCAATAAGCATCAAAATACTTACTTTATGAAACATTTCATATTATCAAAATTAAAAAGAAAGAAACAAATCATAAAAAATAACTAAATTATAACTTTAACTTATTATTATACCAATAAAGATGTTTATCCCTTTATGTCATTTTCAATATTTATTAATTAAAATACAATGTCATATGAACATAAGTTATGGTTTTTTTTAGAGATGTGGTATTACTAAGTCATAGTATCGGCCTATAGTATTGTAACAAAGTCTATTTACAAGTTAACCAGTATAGCTCAATCTTAATTAAGGATATAGCAAGTGCAGAAAGGAATAGGTACAAACCTCTTTTAAAGTGAAAAATTTGAAAAAAGGTTTGTACCTAAAGAGATTTGACCCCTCTAGACACTTGATACAACGGTGATCAAGATGGATCTATCTATATTATATATAATATATATTATATTTATTATATATATATAATATATAGTAATATATATTATACGGTATATATATATAGTATTCAAATTGAATTTTTTGAATGCATAAATGAATTCTATTAGTGCCTAAATCTATCTCAGACTGAAAAAAGGCAGGTCTAGGGTAACATCAAACCACGCTTAACCTGGTATCTAGCCCTACCAGGTCAAGAGAGGGCTCTCTCCTTGTCAATCTCACTTAGAATATGGAAACTAGGGCTTGAGATGACTGAAAATAAATGTTGATTTTAGGCTAGGTATATTAGGTTAGAGGATTTTGTTTGACTTTGATGGTTGGTTGCTGGATCAAATGAAGAAGGCAACTTTGGGTCCAGGAAATCAACTCAGATTTGCAGGAGGTTCTGTGGGGCGAGGTAGGTAGGTGTTTTGGCACTTTGAATTGGTTGTGATGGTGAGTCTAAGACCAGAGAGGAGTTGGAGAGGGAATTTAAGGTTCATGAGTCCTCTTCAAACAGCAGAAAACATTAAAAACTAAATGTATCCTCAAGGTAGAGCACTGAATATCAATGGATTCCACCTATTTATCTTGATTCATTTAGTTATGAAGAAAGAATAGATGCTGGGCACTATACACATAAGGAAGAACTATAAATAACAAAGAAACAATGCAAGACACATTACCACCCAGGAATCCCACAAATGCTGCAACCTGGTTCATTTCCTTGCCAAACTGCAGAAGTGACTTACAATAAAGCTCAAGATCCAAACAATCCACTTTACAAATGACTAAGAAGTACTAATATTAGACATCCCAACCCTATGCTAGCCATCAGGGGTCATCCGATGATTTAAGGAGCTGTTTCAACAACATCTAAACTAGGAACTAGAAAATAGGCAATGGAACAGCTTGCCTCTAAAAATATGGAAACTAATTCATTAATCCTCAAACCACCTCTAATTTATGTATCTACCCCCTTAAGTCATTTTTCATCAAATTTACATCATATTACATCATTTACCATCACAAATTTACCAAGGAGAGAGAAAAAGTCAACTGATAGTCAAACTAGGCAAAATTCTAAGTTTTTAGGCAAAATTGGCAAAAGTTTTCCTCATGCGTAGCACCCTGAGCCTGATCCGCAGCTCCGCTTCAAGGCTACTTTTGGAGGCCTTGCACTTCACCAAATCAGGCCCAAGATAGCTTGTTGGAAAGCTCTACCTGTCTAGTTTCTGGAACACTTTGAGTTGTCTGATTTGGAGTTGATTTGCCCCTTAAAAAATCATTTCTACCAAGACTGGTTCCTCTGGGTCCAAAAAGTGGCAGAGAGGGAATTTTTTAGGTGTTTTTTGCCCTTTAGGTGACCTAGATCTCCTCCAAATTTTATGAAACTTTCTGGGTTTCATTTTTCTTCATGAGGAATCCAAAATTGCAAGCTATTTTGCAAAATACTGAGCAAACTCAATGTGCATTTCTGGTGGCGTTGCGCATCAACTGAAAATTCCTATGTTTTTAATTACAAAATTGTAAAATGACAAAAATTTCCCAAAATTTCTCCAAATTTGGCAGGAAGAAACCATATTAAGAGCTTTACTGATCTAATGAATCTTTTAGCATGTTTACCCTTGTCTTGCAAATCTTATTTCGAGCTAAGTAATGATAAACCATATGGCACAGCATTTTCTTTTCTTTGTTAGCTTTCTCAAGGTGAATGTCCACCCTTTCCAACAATGATTCTCGGTTAGCTTCAATTTCTTGCTCAAGGGATGTCATCTTGAGTTTTCTTCTCTTTGCCACTTGCCTATGTTCTCTAATCATTTGTAGCTCCATAATAGCTTTCTTATCTTCCAGTTGCTTGTTTTCCTGCTCAAGAAAGTTAATGATCCATTTGGCCCTCTCAAGGTCAAGTGATAAGGCTTGGATTTCAGCCTCCTTCTCTTTGATAATCATGTCCTTGAGTCTTGAGCTTTGAGAGCCCAAATCAGTGACATCCTCCTCAATCAAAACAAAATCCCTGTCTTGCCCTTCAGTAGGGCCCTTTTCCAACATTTGTTGCTTTCCTTTGTCTCTGCCCTATACCTGTTTAGCTAGAGAAGAAGGCAAAGCCCTCTTCACCCCTGGTGAAGATGGCATTTTCATGTGGTCTAGTGAAGAAAACGAGACCCATTCCACCCCTGGTGGAGATAGTACTCACTTGGCAGCTGCAAAAAGCATCCTAGTGCCTCTTTCATAAGTAAAAAACACAAGAACATGAGCCTCTTCTGTTTTACTTTCAGGCTCTTTTTGTTGCCTAGAAGTTTCACCTTCCTCTTGAGGATCTGAAATATTTGAGGCCCCTTGAAGCATTCATGGGCAATGAAAGTTTCCCATGACACTCCCAACTAAGTGAGCTGATGCAAAACAACAATTTTGATGATAGAAAAATGATAAATACTATTGAGCTACTGTGGAAATGGTTTTCTTTTTGCAATCACTGACATCCTCTCTATGTTTTTACATATGAAATAAGGAATGCTCATCATTCTAACCATGGTGAAGTGCATAAGCAATCTGATGTGGTAGGCATAAAGTATGGAGAACCTACCCTCACATGTAAAGTATTTGATGATAAGCTTCATGAGTGGAACATACCGGTCCTCCAAGAATTTGAAAGGAAACACCCTGCTAAGTTTAGAATGGTATTTGGCCTTGATATAAGGTTCATAATGCTGCTTACTAATATTCTGCCTTTTGTTCCACTTTTCCCCTACATCTAGCATTCTTGCAGCTTCTACAATGATAGCTGGTGAAAGAGTGAAATTGACCCTAGCAAGATGCACTACATTATTTTCCATGTTTATGACAAACTGCCTTGCTAACTCATGGTGATATTTGACCCTCTCAACCATTTCAAAAAAACTAAAAACGGGACTAATATCTGAAATATGTGGTGGCTAGAGGGAAAGCAAGGAGTTCACTCATGCTAATAGGTTCCTCCCTAATGATTTTTCCACCCTTGTGAGGTTTCCTGGGCTGCACATTTCTTTCCCTTGAGCTATCACTAAGTGTTTCTTCTTCAAAACTTGATTCGCTGCTTCTTTCCATGATGCTTGTCTTAGGGATGTGATGTGATGATAGTATGGTGCACAATGACAATTGGTGAGAACAAAGAAGATAAGTTTGAAGATATTTTGTAAATGTGAAGTGGATAGGGGAATGTAGGGACAGAGTCAGGAAATTAGGGTTTTGACTTTATGAGGGACTTAGGGTTTAATGAAGGGAATTAGTTTCTTAGGGGAATAGGGAAAGGGAAAATGGAATTAATGGGTAGATTGAGGGCAATGAAGTTGAGGAAAAGGGGAAAAAGATGCTAGTTTTATAATGCAGTGAAAGTTTTGCAATGAGATGAAAATGTATGAAGGCAAGCTAGGGTTTGATTTTAAGAAGCAAAACTCATGAAGAAAATATGAAGAAGACTAATTATAGCTCAATATCAATGAAAACTTACTTGTAGGAGAGAAATGCAGCTTTTGGGAGAGTTTAGGATGAATTTGAGTGATTTTGGAACCTCCCTGGCCAATGTGCAGCACCTGCCTGATGCGCAACGCCTGTGTATTTTTACACTGGCAGAAATTCTCTGATGCACAGCACTAGTCTGATGCGCAGTACCAACCCTTTGATGTGCAGTGCCAGGCAAACTTGCTGCAAAAGCAGGGTTTTATTCCTCCTTTGCTCGATTTCCCTTAAAATCGTGATTTTGGCTCTCCACTTGATGTTTTGCACAATGAAATGAATGGCTAGCATGAATTCACTTTGTAAATGAGGCACTTTAATTTTTCCTCATTGCAAACCCACTTTTATAAAGTCTTAGTCACTTTTTCTCAAAAACTCTATTTTTCATTTGAAGTTTGAATTTTTTCTTGACCATTTGATGGACTAATGCATTGGTGCTTTTGTTTTTGTAGTGGCAAGAGTTGGCAAGGTGACCAGGAACAACTGTTGAACTTATTACATAGAAACGCTTAATTTACATGAAATTTATACATAAAAAGGAAAAACTATGTTTTCACCTCAAAACAAAGTTTTGAAGTAAAAAATATTTATTGAGCATATCAAAAGCAAATTTATGATTCTACTAACTTATTTATCCTCCTCATGTGCTTGCTGACCTTTTTATTCAATTTTGGATGACCATGATGACAAACCCTAGACCTAGTGAGACTAAAACCCTAAAACTAATTTTTTTAAATGGAATGAAATAGGATGATAGTAAATGATCTAAAAAATGTGAAAATAGGTCATCAAGTGAATGTCATGAGGAAAATTGACATGAAACCACTACCATCAGTTGATCCATGACCTAATAGAATGTAGCTGATTGGATGAGACACCTAATATGCGTGCAAAAGAGCAATTTGATCACTAATGGAACTATGAAGATATTGACACTAACATTGGCTCCAATGGGGATGGTAGCTCCTAGGAGGTGCCAAGAACCACAGATATCTGGAAAAGTAGATAAGTGCCTTCATCCATTGGGCAATATGGGGTCAATAACTTCAAAACACCCAAACAAATGCCTTGACTCAAGACTCAAAACTAAACCAACTCAACTAAGACTCAAACAACTGACACTAAACAATCAAAGACTGAAGCCAAAGATTCAGCTTTATAGCCTTAACTTCGGGCCCCAAGCTAAATGAATGGTGACAGTGCAAACTTTTGCAATGAAAGAAATAAAGTGGTATGTACAATGACAAAATGTGATAGCAGAGAACTTCTCAGAGATAGTGTCGTTTCAGAAGCCGACCATTTACTGCCCCTCCTGGACAATCTTCCCCGTTCATTTCTTTGAGTAGAAAAGCATTTTGACCTCTATATGAAGCAATTCTATATGGTCCCTTCCACAGGTTCTCGAACTTTCCGTGCTTACCTTTATCTTCATTTCTAGCATCCCACCTTAGCACTATGTCTTCAATCTGAAATTTGTCTGCCTTTGCCTTCCGATCATAAATCTTTTTAATTCTCTCCTGCAACCTGGTATTCTGAAACAATTCCTCTCTCGTTTGTTGTAAATGGACCATTTGGTTATTCTCCACTAAAAATGATCTTCCTCACTACCAGCTTCCTACAGAATTTTAACAACGGGACTGCGAGAGATGTCGGGAATACCGTGTCAATACCATATACAATCTCGAACGGAGACATTCCTATTGACTTCTTTTGGCTTACTCTATTTGCCCATAGTGCATTAACCAATTTTTTATGCCAACTCTTCTTATTGGTTTCCAGCAGCTTTTTAATGATGTTGACCAATGATTTGTTTGAAGATTCATCCAATCCGTTACCTTGCGTATAATATGCAGTAGAATGTCCTAAGGTAATTTTGTATTTGCTGCAAAAGTCAATCATCTTTTTGGACTCGAAAGCGGTTATGTTCTCTGTAATAAGTTTGTTAGGACAGCCAAAACATGACAAAATATTTGTTTCAAGAAACTGAATTATTACCGATTTCGTAGCCTACCAAGTGGGGATTACCTCGATCCACTTTGTGAAATAATCTGTCACTATTAAGATCAACTTGTGTTGAGCTGAAGATGTGGGATGAATCTCTCCAATAAAATCTAGGCCTCATTGCTAAAACGGTGCACTAACTTCAATTGGCTTGAGAGGTAGAGGTTGCAACTTTCTTCTTCCCTAAAAAATCCGGCATTCATGACAACATGTGATAGTTTTATAAACATCAGCAAACAAGGAAGGCCAATAATACCCTGCTCTCAAAATTTTGTTAGCCGTCGTCTTCCAAAATAAGTGACCTCCACAATCTCCCTTATGAAAATCACTCATGACTTGTTGTGCTTCCTCTTCAGTTAAGCAATTCAGCAAAATGCCTTCGAGATCCTTCCAATAAAGTGCATTGTTCAAAATACAAAATCTAGCAGCTTTAAGTTTCAGAGTTCTACCTTTATTTTTAGCCATCCCTAATGGTGGTGAAAGGTGTTGAAGCCCATATACAATATCTGAATACCAAGAAGAATGGAGAAAAATTTCAAATACCTGAATCAGCGAACTATCTTTGTCTTCTTCAGACATGGCTACAATCAGATTTATGTCCAATGCATGTAGATTGGATTCGGCCATTAACTTTGCTAGACCCTGCCCCTTCATTAGCTTTGTTGGTTTTATCTCCAAATCATATTCTAGCAATGTTGCGATCCATTTGCCTCATCTTCCTTCCAGATCTTTTTGTACCAAAACATCTTTCACTGTTGCATTAGGGATGTAAGCAAGAATATGAAAGTGCAGAATATATACCTGGAAATATTTCAAATCTTTCACCAAGGCAAGAGCTTGCTTCTCAATGATGTTATATTTCAAGGTTGCATCTCTTAGTGTCCTACTGAAAAAGGCAATTAGCTTTTCTAGCTGATCTATTTTCTGCATTAGAACTGTTGCCATAGTATATTCAGAAGCAAATGAAAATAATATGAAATCCTGTGAATAATCCAGACTAATTAAAATCGAGGCTGAACAAAGAGCCAACTTTACCAGGTTAAAAGACTTGATAGCTTCCTCGGT
>APFE030574604.1:0-15358 GCA_000404065.3 Pinus taeda
ATAATTGAGTAAATTAATAAAATCCTCTTATATTGTAGGTTTGTCCATGAGATAGATTGTGACTATGTCTTCCAAAACCTGGTTTGTTCTCCCACTTTATCAATTCATGTGAGGATGGTATGTGGTGCCAAAATTTAATTTAGTCCCCATTACCCCAAATAATGGCTTCCAATAATTTGAGGTGAATTTGGCATCCTTGTCTCATACTATCATCTTGGGTATTCCATGTAACTGAAAAATATCTCTCAAGAATATATGAGCAATTTCTGCCATGCCAAAAGTGGGATGCCTTACTTAAGGAATCCACCACCACCATGATTGAGTCATACTGTGTGTTTTTCCTTGGTATCCCTAGGATAAAATCTAGATAAATTATCTCCAATTTCCATTTAGGGATACGTAGTGGATTCATTAGCCTAGCAAGGTGTTGATTCTCAATCTTTACCTACTCACACTAAACTTTTTGACAAATATTTAGCCACCTATTTCCTCATTCCAGAAAAAAAGAATTTTTTCCTTAATTTTGTGACCATCTTTTGATATCCTTGGAGTCCTCAATAAGTTTTTTTATTATATTCATCAAGTATCACTTGTTTCAAAGTATGTACATTAGGAACATACAATCGTATTTTGTAAATCAACAATTTTGCAGAATTCTTTCCATAACCACGACTATTAATCCGCTATAATTTTTGCTAAATTTTGAGGTATTTCTGGTCACTGTGTATCGAATTCCTAATGTTCTCTCAGAAATATTTATTAGTACTACTAATAGCCACTTCCATTAGATTATGAGCAAGTCTGCTGAAAGTGTCTCCTATCTTGTTTTGTTTCCCTTTTATGTGTTTTATGTTGAACTCAGGTTCCTTAAGGAATGCCATCTACCTATATTGTTTAGCATTGGTATTTTGGTTGGCTAAAAAGATATTGTATTCTTATATCATTAGTTAACTAAAAGAATTCCTTCCCTAAGAAATAATTCCTCCACATTTTTGAGGAATATATGACAACAACTAACTCTAAATAATGTACAACATAGTTTATTTTCTGTATTTTGAATTTCCTATAATCATAACCTATAACATAGTTATCCTATACTAAAGCTCCCCCTCGTCCTTCCATACAAGCATCAATGAAAACTACAAATTCCTTATTTGGATCTACAAGTTTCTAGATACGAGCCATTGTAAGTAAATGTTTCAACTTGCCAAAATTATTCTCACATTTTGTAGGCCATTGAAAATTTACTCCTATTTTTTGTAAATATATGATATGATATGTTATTCTGAAAATTTCGTCTGTAAAGCTACAATAATATCCCACGAGTCCTATAAATGATCAAATTGCAGACACATCCTTTTGTATGAGCTAGTTAACCATGGCGCTAACCTTTGCATGATCAACTACTAGTCATTACCTTGAAATATGTGGCCCAAGTATTTTATTTTGGTTTTGTAGAACTCACATTTTCTAAATTTGGCATATAACTCATGTTCCCTTAAAGTTTGCAACACCAATTTTAAGCTTTCCTTATATTCTTCTTCAGTTTTGGAATATACCAAGAGATCATCGATAAATACAGATGCAAGTTTATCCAAGTATTTGTTGAATATAAGATTCATCTAGCACATAAACATTGTTGGGGCATTATTAAGACCAAATGGTAACATTACAAATTCGTAGTGTCCATATCTAGTCCTAAACACTGTCTTATGAATATCTTCACTTCTCATTCTTAGTTAATGATATAGAGTTCTTAAGTCAATTTTGGAAAAATAGTTGCGACCCTCACTTGATTGAATATGTCATCAATACGAGGAAATGGGTATTTTTTTTAATGGCCAACTTGTTTAGTTGTTGATAATAAATGCATATTCTAAATGTGCCATCCTTCTTTTCTAAAACTAATACACATGAACCCCCATTATGACACACAAGACATAATATAGTGCTTTTCAATCCTAATTTCCCCTCCTAACCCTAATTCAATCCTATCATCCCTATTTGCATTCATTCGTCTTTTCTATCATTCATGGCTTTCGGTTATTCTTGTAGTTGATGTCTGAGAATTTTTTGTTTTAGTATGAGGCATGTGGCGATGGACTCTATTTATGTCACATTGGGAGGTGGGTAGAGTTCAAGTCATGTCCCATGCTCGTCATATGACTTATTGGTAAGTTTATACGTGGTTCCTTCATCGAGAACTCAGAGTGGATGGATCTCTAAATGGTGTTGGAATGGTGTTTTTTCCCCCTTCTCATTTTGTCTTGTCACGTTGGTGTGAAAATCCCTTGAAGATTTTACCATTCTTATGTATTTTTCGAGAGCAGAAGTTTGTAGGCACGCATCCTTTGGGTGCCTTTCGAAGTACCACTCTGTAGAGGGTCAACCAACTCATTTCACACACAAATTATATGTTCTCAAGTAATTTTCTCTCGATCCTATGTACCTCGTGCTTAAAATGTTGGTATTGTGAATTACATTTTCCTTCTAAAATTTTGAATTAAGTTATGGTTCGCATTATGCATCAATTTTTCTCCTTTCTAATTATTTCACTGGAAACGAGCTTGTATTCCCTTTGCGAAGTACTACCTTTTGCAAAAATCTAGCCTCTACAAAAGTATTTGGTGCATAAAGCATTCGAAAAAAGATCCTAAAACACTAAAGGGAAATTTGGATCCCCTCTTAGGTAAATAACTAGTGTTAATATTTTTTATTTGTTGTTGTGGTGCACCACCATGGTAAAGAGTTTACAATTTAAGGTTTTTCTTGTTTGTGGTTTTTTTTTATTCCTTGGGTTTTCTTCTCATTTTTGGGATTTCCACCTGATGTTAACCCATAATATTTATTTGTGAATTTACAACAAAATGATGGTGAGAGGGCATATATAGGGTTTTTTCCTCTCGATCCAAAGGAATACAGTGATATACACGTATAGATAAATATTGTCCTTAAGATTTTATTTCCTTTTTATTTTGATTTCCTATTTTGCATGGTGTAAAAATGCTTCTGAATGATGATGCCATCCATATTCAATTTCCAGGTGGATCCTTCCATCCTACCATAGTCCAACTAAATTTGTTTCGTCACGGCACGAGGTTACTTACAATTCTGTCTGAACTCAAGCCCTTCTAATGGTTTTTGTTTCTAGCTTGTGATTGATAGGGGTTATTGTTATTACTTGTAATGTGCCTATTGATTAAAAGTGAGGTAGAAAGATTTCGTTATTACACATTCTTAGCTTGTGACTCCTTTATCAATATAAATTTGTCCCATGTTCCTATGTTTTTGTTTCTAGGTTTATTCAAGGCTTGCTTCATAGTTATGGAGGAAAACCTTGTACATTGTACTCTCCAACTTAGTTTTTGATATATCAATCACTCATAGAGTCCCTCTTTAATATGTGCAATTTTTATCTTTTTAAATAATTATAATATGCATGTCATATTTACAAAACTCAAACTATGAGTCAGTATCGGGAGCCCTTTTATTTAATCTCTACAGTGTCATAGGGATAGTAGCATACTCACTGCAATCTTGTATGAACATTTGTATTTGTTCCATATTTTGAATATTATTCTCTTGTTTATTTAAATAGTGTTGTTACCTCTTAATTTAATTCAATATGATTCAGTGAGTATTGTTTCAATACTCTTTTCATTGCATCTTCGTTTCTATGATTTGAGTTTGTAATATATGCCTTAGTTGATAAGAAAACCAAAGGAATTACTTCCTTAACTATTTTCAACCCGTATAGGTTTAGATGAAAATCCCTTTCTCTACATGTCAACACAAGATTCTATCCTTGTTCTATTTGTATACATTTAGTTTAACAATTTACTAATTTCATGTGGTAGTCAATGCATATAAAAGTTTGACTTTAATGAGCGTATCTACGAGGGTAGTATTAAAATTTTACAACAAATAACTCATAAATAACAAATCTGAATTTGACTAGCTATCAATAATGTCCATTGGTTTTTGCTGTAATTTCATTTCATATCTTCAACTAAAAAATCTTTGATTTACAGTCAAATATCTTTATTAATGAAAATTTCCAAATGACTAGTAACACCATACTTCCTTAGAACTCGATGGCACTAGTTTAAGTAATTACTTCTTATTTGATCTATGTTGACTCGTGCATGTAGTAAATTATTTTCTTATGAAATATATATTGGACCAAAGGAAAAAGTTAGTCCGTGTAGATGTAGATCTTGAATGTTATACCAAGTAATTCCACTTCGATTATCCCATAATTAGTGGACAAAATCTACCAGTTATAACTTCTTCAGTTTTTTCCTGCGAATTGTTGTTGACAAAGTATTATAATAATAGCTATCTAAAATGGAATGTTTTACAAATAACCTCCAAAACCTTACTATACATACAACCCTATGAAACAGTGGAATAAACCCTCTTTTCATTTCCTATAGAATTTTCTTTAAAATACTATATGTTATCACTAATTTTCCAATCACTATATGCATATAGTCTTACATATTATTGTTTAATATAAAATTATTAATCATGATAATTATGTACAAAACACATATACATAACCCTAACTTCAATATTAAAAGATATTGAAACTAAAAGCAAAATTTCTATTTACCATACTAATTTTAGATCTATTCTAATAAGTAATTATGCACATATTTTCTAATGAGAATCATTGTAGTAAATCATACTTCGTGAGCACATTCGCCACCCAACCATGAACTACACTTCAAATTCCCCTCTTTTTGAGAGAAACTATCAACAAGATAACAAAATTATATTGATTTCTTTGCTATGTATTTCATACCTTTCTTCCATGTTAGATTTTTCCATTAGTAGGGTCCCTATTTTATGGTCTTCCATAATTAATTGCCGAGGATATTCCTTCAAATCCTATTTCTATATCGCGTGGTGCATTATTCTTGTCCAAGCATTAAGTCTTTGTTAGCTCGATTTAATGTATTTTCACTCCTATTCATTAAATCTTATCTAGAACTTTATCTAGAATCTTTCCCATAGAAGAATTATTTCATGCAAGGATCTCAATTTCAAATGTCCCATTCCTAAATATTTCGAATCATGTTATTACTAAATCGATAAATTTATATATTTACATAAACTCTCAATGTACTTCACAATAGAAACTAATTTTAAAATAACAACAATCAACATTATGTACCAAGGGGTATTACAATTTTATGTTTTCTTTCTCCCAAGTGCTACCTCCTCCTTGATCAAATCATTTTCAATATTCGTCAATACTCATAAATAACATAATCTATTTAAGGTTGGATAGAACAAAGCAAAATCTCACTATTTGGTGATGAAACCTGTGATGAAGTAGAATATCTAAATAAATGTCTCTTTAAACTTTGGTTTATTAACAAGTATTATAGATGCATATTTGAATAATTTTCTCTTAAAACTTTGGTTTTTTAAGAAACATTATATATCCATCTTGTCCAAAGATACTTGAAGTGCTACAACAATATGAATTTGAATATGAGTTTGAGTTTTTGATTACTTTATATAATACATAGACTTATTATTATTATTATTTCAAATGATATATAATATGTAAATTGTTGACATTGTAATAATTTAATTAGCATGGGAATTGAAATATTTTATTTGGGAATTGCATTGTTCTAGTCAATTTTCTTTTTCTTTTCCTATTGATATATTTTTAAAAACCTTTCCATATTACCTTCAATATGTTTACTTTCTATTACTTCTTCTTCTTGCACATTGAAATATTTTATTACAATTTATATATCTATATTTATATATGTTTATATTTTTTCTAAATTTGATATTAATACTAAATAATACTATTTCCTATCGACATGAAAACATTTGATAAGATTATTATTGTCTCCATCCATAGGATTATAAAAACAATATTGGGCCTCCATTTAAATATGCATCATACGCTTTACGAGTGCTTAAATATGGACGTGGGACAAAATCAATTTGGAATGTCTCTCTCCATGCCTGCTGAATGTCGTGTAAAGGCCCATAGTTCGGTGTTAGGAAGGCTTCACGCCAGGTTTTCTTGCTTAAGAATTTCAACCCTTTTTCTACAGTATTGTCCACGATTATTACCGTGTTCAGAATTATGAGGCAACGAGCTGAAACAAATATGAACAACTTACGAGTTGTGATTCATCAAATGTAACCATAATTCTATGAACATGGAAATCATGATAATATATTTTCAATTTTTCTTTTTAGGGATTAGGTTTGTTTTATTGTTTCAATACCTCTTAAGAATTTATCATTTAGGTTCATGTTTACATTTCAAATCATTAGTTACTTTTAACGGTTTTAATCATTATATATAACACATTATCTCAGTTTTTTTCTTTAAATAGCATGCTTTAGGTTTATAGTTACGATATATTTAGTTTCCTTATACTTTGTAATTAAAGTATTAAAAAAATATTAACATTTTTGTTTGTTATTATCTTGTGAAGTAATATATATTTATTTATATATATATATATATATAATATATATATTCTTTATTTTTATTTTTTTAATTTTCAAATCATCTTCATGTTTATTAGTTTTTATATTTTCTTTTCTTTCAAACTAGGGCAACTCTAAAAATTGAAAGACATTCATAGACATTAATCTACTATAAATATCAAACACATATTCTGTGGTATATCAAACTCATAATGAGAACATGAATGACAATATATCATGGAAACCATTTCTAGAAAAACCATAAAACTTATTTAAATAATCGTTGTTTGTAGGAAGCAACCTATTATTACAATAACTTCTATGCAATGACTTCTAGGAAACACGAAACCCCTAAATTTAACAATTTGTAGGAAACAACCTACGGGGGAAGCGAGTACTATTTGTTTCTTTGTAGTGAACTAACCAATAATAGACATCAATCCCGTCCTAATCCCTAGTCCACTCTACTTTTTTATGAGATTTCGAATTTTGTTTTATCAATTTAGACCTTCAAACCCTCTGCAACTCAGCACATAAACCCCAAAAACTTTCTTTGGCAATAACTGACTCAATTATGTGACATTACTTCAGAATTCTTGGCATTGGTAGGGGGAGAATCTTTTCCATTTCCCTATAGATATCCAATTAGTCCATGGTTGACCATCCAACTAGGCCCCACCCTAGTTGAGGTTCGAGTTGGTCAACTCATTTCTCACCTCTAATTTGAAATACAACCAACCATGTACGCCCTCACTCTGCTCTTATCCAGAATGCCTCTAACAAACCTATGTCATTTGAGAATGGCTCTCATGAGAAGACCCAATCGTTCTTTCATTGGTGGTCTCATATTACCCTTGCAAATAAAATTAATTCATAAGTCGAACACATGGTTGTTGACTTGGCTCTTCAAACAAGACTATTCTCGTGGCATAAAAATATTATGGCAAAGACAAAATTATAGACATAAAAAAAGAAGAATCATCTAATTCCAAATAAATGACACCGGAATTTTATATTTGAATCAAAATGAAAGTACATGTTGCCACCTCTGAGAGCATGACTGACATCATATTGGGCCTTTCTATTAGCCTAATATTTCATTGACTCACTATGATCCTAACACATTACAATCAAATCATTAAAAAATAAATAATATAAACCCAAAGAGAGATGAGGAATCACATCCTCTTGCCACGTTGGGCATTCTAGACACTTATAATTTAATTAAATTCTATAGAAAAACTAGAAACTCATGCTCCTTTCCTCACGCTACAATGTTTCTCCTTCTTGAAGGTTTTGAGAATAAAATTCTATTTGGGCTTAATTCAATGCTCCTGCATCGAATTCCCTTGCTTAGATATTCATGATTTCCCTATCATGTGTTTTCGTTACTACATCTTCTATTTTGCAACCTCGGTCTTCTTCTCTACACATATCATTGAGTGAGTTGCAACAATTCCTGCACGGACACCTCAATTACTCTCTCCTTTTCTTGGAATTTCAAAATGAGAGGTTTGCCTCAACTAGAAGCTCTCTATATTCCTAACCCCTCCACCCATTGCATATTTTCTCACCTACTTTGACAATTCTACCGACAACTGCAGTTGTGGAATTAATCTCTTGCAAAATATATTATTCTCTTTCTGCACTTTAAAACCACTTAATGAAAAAACGAATATAGGTTTTTCAAATTTGACCTCTAATTGCGCATGTTATGAAACCAGCTCAGAAAATTATATAAAATATAGATCAACCGACTTAGAAGTCCCCTCCTCGAGGGGGAAACCTCCTTTACATTACATAAATTAACAATTCTTCAATGATACAAATGAAAAGTCCCCCTTTCTATATATAGGAGTCTAAGCGTTCCCAATACAATCACGGGCTACATAACAATAATATTATTGTAGGGGCCCAATAATAATAATCGCCGGCTTCTATGGGGTACAATAATAACAAAATGGGGACTATATGGGCACGATAATACAATAAAGGGTCTACACTAGTAAAAATAAGTGTTTACACTAGTAGTATATGGACCTAACACACCCCTCTACTTGAAAAACTATTGTCCTCAACACTTGAATAGTTCTCGATTGTTCTGTATAAAATTCTCATCCTCCCATGTGGAATATTTTGTGGGTAAGTTCTTCCACTTTACGAGATACTTTGAAATTGATCGATTTCTTAAGTGCCCATTTCTTGTTTCTGTGACTCCTTCGGGTTCCAAAATGATTTTTCCTTCTCCGTCAAGTTCTAACATTATTGTGTGAGTTGGGATCTTCTGAAACTTTTGAATAATTTCCTACACTTCTTCATCATTGTTACATTCATCCTTTTCTTCATTTATCCAATCTAGTTGGATAATAGAAATGGCACAAAATAATGCTTCCACTCCCTCATACTTTCTTGGGAGTGCATCTGCAACAACATTTTTCTCCCCTTTGTTATAGATGATTTCCAAGTCACCACCCAACATCTTTGTCACCCATTTTTGTTGTTCTTCTGAAGTTAATTCTAAAAAGTATTTAAGACTATGATGATCCACTTTTACCTTTAGTTGTCTTCCCATTAGGTAAGGTGTGATGTTTGGAGGAACTCCTTGAATAAAATTAATACCATGATCATGAACATGAATATGTGTGAGGCATTTGGGATTCACAAATACCATGGAATGATTGTCCAAGACATTTTGTAGATCTTGAGAAATAGATGATTTCGATGTGGGAACCTATAGCAAACATAATTGTGAATTTATTCCTTATTGTTGCTTCATTAGAAGATTTGTCATTCTGTTAGAGCTCATTATCTTTCCAAGTTTAGATGATAACCCTTAATTCAACTTCCTTTCATTACGAAAAAAATTTCATGAAAATTTCTTGAAAAGTAAAAGCTATTATACCCAAGGATTGTAGCCATTGGACTTATAGTATAGCATGGGCACCACCCATTGGAATGGAAATCCTTGGGATATTCAATACATATTCTCCCATTAATTGCTTGATATTATGGCACTCTCGAGAGTAATCTATGGTTGCTCCACTTGCAACTATCACTAGAAACCTTGGTGCTGGATATAGGAAGCAATTCACTTCCTTGGCTACCTTACAATGAATAAAATTATGGGTATGACCCAAACCAATCAACACTATTACCTTTTTCTTCTTGATATGTCATTCTATTTTGATAGTTTGATGAGTGGTAATTCGTGCCAATGCATTACAAGATATGGTCACATTCATTTCTTCTTCCCTAGTGTTTGTTCCTAGTGTATGTCCTCTTCTTCTCACATTTACTATTCATTTTCTTCCTCCTATTCATAATCTATTTAAAATAATTTCTTCTCAACACACTTATGACCTTTAATGTATTTTCTATCACAACTGTAACAAATCCCTTCTGATCTTTTTTCTTCTAATTGTTGCGGTAACAACCTTATACATTGTGGAAGGCTAGGGGCAAGAACACTTCCATCTTTATATTTATGAGCGGTAGGCTTCCTTGCTGCCATAATTTTGCTTTCCATTTTTCTTAGCAACCTGAATGCCTTCTCGAATGAATGAGGTTCCCAAAGACAATCCTCATGTTCAATGATATCCTTTAATGTCCTTATGAAGACATGAATCCTCTATTTTTCTAGAATATTATTTACCCTTATATTCAATTTTTGGAATTCCTGACTATGCTCTCCCATTGGCTAAATAAGTTGTTTCTCTTTGTATCCTCATAATGTGCTATCATTTCCTCCATGAAAATTGAGAAAGCTACAAGTGTTATAAGAGAACAAAGCCCTTTATACCATAAAACGTTATTCGGTTCTAAATACAGATATGAAATATGTACCATTTGGAACAACTGCACATCATGTAGATCAAAATGTTTATCCATTTGTGGTATCCATGATATGGGATCCTTGACATGGAAATTTGTCATATCGATCTCTGTAATATGATGGGTCTTCAATCGAATGTTATATTCTATGAAATCATGATTAACATTTATTTTTTTACCATCATGAGTTTCCTCTACTACCTTTTCGTCATTTGAGGCCTTTCTTGTAGTATCTTTTTCCCAACATCCTTAAAACCTTCCATGTATTTCTTCAAATATTCCATGCCTTTCTTCAAATCTACTTCCATGGCACATATAAAAATGTTTATCTTAGCTTCAATCGCATTCTTCAAATCATCCATCCGATTTTGCTTCCTAGGTGTTTTTATTTTCTTGATTCAAGTCATTATTTTTCATTCTCTTAGGATCTTGATCTTGAATATGTTATATCTCTAAAATTTCGGATCTCCATGGTTCAAAATTGCGACCTACGGTAGCCCTATGAATCCTCTTTCCAATGCCACTAGTCTCATCAATATTTAATTCTTCAATAAAGAGTTATGTCCAATCTCCTACGATGACATCATTATAAATGGGTTGAGGAGAGAAATTTTATGACTTGCCACGTGTCATTGTTTTGACCTTCAGATCTCAAAACAAATACACAACAAAGTACAGTCCATTGAGAAAGTTATGATTATTTCCTAAGGTAGCCTGTTTGGAATGTAATTGAAGAGTCTAAAAAAACCCTTAATTCTTGGACCAAATCTCTGAAAATAGAGTGCAACAAGATCTAAAATTCAGCCTTGAGCTTAACCATGATTTTGGATCAAATGGGTTTTAATTTCCTAGTTTGAACCTTCATAGAAAAAAAATTATAGCTAAAATTCCACAATGACCTATTCGAGATGGGATTCTTGAGCTTGCAAAAACACTAGCTTCCTTAGATCATATTTCCAAAAATATAGTGAGACAAGATCTGAAGTTTGGACTCATGGATCACCAATATTTTGGCTCAAACAAGTTTTATTTCAACTTCGCAAAAAAAGCATTATAGCGTGGATTCCACAATGACCTATTTTGGAGTAGAAAAACCCTAGAATCCAAAGCTCTCATACCAAATGGTATGAAACCAAGTCATGAAAAGATAGAAAAGATAGATCATTGACTTAGAAATCACACTCTCAAGTGGGGAAACCTCCCTTAAATTACAGAAACGAACAATTCTTGTATGATACAAATGACATGGCCTCCTTTCTATATATAGGAGTCAAAGCCATCCCAATACAGTGAGAGACTACATAACAATAATATTGTAGGGCCACAATAATAAAAATAGTGGGATTCTATGGGGTCCAATAATAAAAACATGTGGATTATATTGGCACAATAATACAATAAGGGGGTTTCACTAACAACAAAAACAACTTACAGTAGTAATATAGGGACCTAAAATTGCACAACAATGAACTCTCACCACTCAAACCCCAAAATCATTCTTTATCGGTATGCTCCTTAATTCCATCATGTCATATTAAGAAACTTAGCTTCGGTAGGGTTCATCCTTTTTCCATATCCATATGAATAACTAACGAGTCCACGAGCCGACCAAGATAATGGGCCCTACCTGAGTCAGGCATTGGGAAGGTCTAGTCTTTCCCACCTTCTACATTGAATTATGCATCACAATGTAGAACTTGATTCCTTTTCTTTTATGACTACCTCTGACAAACATTACTCATTTGTGTATGGCTCTCAGAGGAAGATCCAATCCTTCTTTCCTTGGTGGTTTCCTACTACCCCAACAAATGAGATTAATTCCTAAGCCTAGCATATGGTTGTCAACATGGATATGCAAACAAGACTATTCTCATGACCCATTAATATAATGGTTATGAAAAAACTGAAGGCATAAAAAAAGTGGATGTAAAATAAACCACATCAAATTTTCATTTGAAGTAAAATGAAACTACATGGTATGGCCTCTCATAGCCCAACTGCCATTATATTGGGCACTTCCCGCAACATGATATTTCATTCTGTGGTTTTTACACTAACACTATGCACGAGTCTCCTTTTAAAACTAATCAAATAAAACCCTAAGAGAGATGAGGAATATCGTCCTCTTTCCACATTGGGGCTTCTAGAGGTTTAAGATTTAATCAAATTTCATATACAAAGAAAAACTACATGTTCCTTTCCTTAGTCTCACACAGTGTTCCTTCTTGAAGCTTGTGAGAATAAAATTCTATTTGAGGTGGGGCTAGTGGTACTACATCAACACTTTTATGAATTATTCCAAATACCTCATAAGTCATTTCTTTTAATTGGGAACTTCCTTCAGTACAAACTCTTGAAGTCACATGCTCTATTATCTTTCCTAACAATTATTTCTAAGAACTATACGTTACCAACATAATAAAGGGATATGATTTATCGATGTGACATGCTTGAGGACACAGGCTCCTTCTACAGTCGAGTGTAAGGGTGATATGTAATTTTGTCCATGCTCAATGTACAGTTAAGAAGTCTCCCTTTTGAAATAAAAATAAAAGAAAACTTGAAGAAAATAATACAGGCTATATTCAAAATACAAAAAATACATAAATATTTCATTAGTTTTAATTATAATTATTATAAAACATAGTCTCACTCTAACTATGCTTTGTTTATCGGTTATATAAAAAACATTTAAACCAATTTTAAAAAAACAAACAAAGTTGATATTATTTATAATTTTATATTTAAAATGGAAATATAAATATATCATTTAAATATTTATGTTAACTAATTTATTTTAATATCAACTTTATAAAAAAACATATATATAGGGACCAAAATCAAATATTTAAATGTGAAAAGAGAAGAAGTAATTGAAGTAAATTGTTATATATTTCAAAATAATATTATTAAATAAAACAATCATAATGTCGACAATACGATCCATAAACTAAATATATGAATGATCAGTTTATAAATTATTTCAATGTAACAATTTTCATATATCTATGATTTTAAATAATAAAATAATAAATAATAATAATAAAAAAAAAAAAAATATGTGTAATATTATAAAGTAAGTAAAATTATATCTATTTCATATCATTTCAAGTGCATCACTATTTTACATTTTGACACTTTTATTAAGGTAAAATTGGAGAGAGAGATATACATATTAACCATCATCTATCATGTTACTAGAGGGATGCAACCTTTAGAGGTGCAATTTTTTATTAAGTATTGCATATACAAATGGTTTCCATATCAAGACATGTGATCCCTCTAGACTCTTGCTAGATACATGGTTATGATAGATCTATACTAGTTATAATTCAATTATTCCTTCATATTAGAATCCCATAATACCATATATACCATGCCACCACATCATATGACTAGAGTTCAAAAATGTTTTATAAAAATATATGAGAGAAAGACAACAATCTATTTTTTATATGAGTAGATCATATAACGCAACAATCCTGTTAACACTAAAAATTCTTGCAAAATAAGGCATTATTAACCCTTTAGATGATACATTAGAAAGCTCTGAATTCTACATATAGTTGGCTTATAAGAAGATGAATATTTCTCTATTAGATATGAAAATATTAATACAATAAAAATATACAGTATGTAAGGCTTTGATTGTATCGACCTTAATTGATTCCAAAATTATGATCAACCCCCATTATGGGTGTGGGAGAAAAATATCTTGATTGTTTCCTTAACATATTGAAATATTGAGAAATACTCAAAATCTATTAAATCTAAAAACAAATTGGCCAAAATTGGAGTTTTGAATTACAAATGAATTTTTTTTTTTACATAGCCTCGACATTTGTATATTATAATAAAATATGATTTTAATATATAATTTTTTTGTCAATTCTAGTAGTAATCAATATTCCAAGGACCACCAGGCTCATGACCTGAATCCCAAAAAGGGCCCTGCATGAGTGCTCTAAGGACTTATACATTAGTATTACTACTACTAAGAAGTGGAGCCAACCACCAAGTGTGTGATAAGAGGTTTGGCCCTTCATATTATTTTAGCTTGTAAGGAAATAAAGTTAAGTTGTGAGAATTAAGTGTTGCAACATCAATAAAATTAGGAACACAACAAATATTTTTATTTCCAAATACATGGACATAAAAGAATTCAATTGTAAAAATCATGCCAAATATTTTTGAAATGAGATATTAAAATAATGACCTAAAATATATACTTCTGAAGACTCTCTAGAGGTCAAACTTGAGGTTTTCTAAAACTTTGATAGTGATGATGAGTTCAATACATAGCCTCTCAGAGTCTTCTAAAATTAACTATTTTGCCATCAAACCTATGATGAAGTAGAACTTAGTTTGTTTTAAGAGATACCTTTCATTTTGATGTTCATATGTAGGAAATATCCTTACTAGCCATCAAATCCTTTACATCATAGCATATCATGTCACTTGGAGGGATCTAACCTCATGAGTTGGATACCCAATCAACATAGGAGAGAGAGAGAACTTGAGAGATATTTTACATAACGAAAATATTAAAATATTATATTTATAAATGGCATAGCCACATATTTTGTTATTAATATGTCTCTCAAATTCCATGTGTAAATTTGATGTAAAACTTTAAATTCTATCATTTTATAAATAATATTGAAATATTTCTTTGTTATATATATATATTAAATAATTAATGTAACCTAGTTTAATGTGAGAAAAGATTGTTCTAATATATTATTATCTTGTTTTAAAACTTTGTGTTTTAAAGTTTCAAGTTGGTGACCTTATATTATGGTCATGATAACAAAATAATACCTAAATAATATGGAGAATTGAATAAACTACTTGATATTTAGGAGTATATTAACAATAGTGTCAATCACATTTTATTCAAATTATTCTAGCAGACTAATTATATATATAATTAACTCCATATTATTATTATAAAAATAACTATTAGATTTATATAAAATCATATATTTGGTTCAAATAAATGACACATGTTAATCTAAATTTAGAAAAACATTGTGAGTATCAATATAATATTGTA
>APFE030574614.1:0-35792 GCA_000404065.3 Pinus taeda
GTTTTCATCATTGGCCTCCGATCGGATGACTCTACGGGTGTTCGACACCGGCTCATTCATTCACATGCCGTGGATTGTACCTATAGTACCTTGAGGACCATCGTCATCATTGGTGGCCCCTCTTGCGTCTGTTAACAGCCTTCATCATTGGTTGGTAATCAGATGATGTTCAAGCATGTTCGACTTCGACTCCTATATTCACATGTTTGAACTTGTACTTTGTTCGGGTTTGGATGGAGCGCAAGACCCTGGTTGTAGTCCATTGTGGGCCAGGTTGCGATTTTGTGGATCATTATTACATGACTCATTGATGGATGGCTGCACCCATACCTGAGTCTTTTGGGATGGCTGCGACCATACCTCTTATCATCATGGTCTCTTCAGCTGGGTGGCTGCGTCCATACCACAGACCTTCTTTGTATGTCTTTTGGATGGCTGCGCCCATGCCTAGACTACATGTAATTGAAATATCAGTTGTATCTACGTGCAGGTCCTTCTTGGTGGTGTTCCGGTCCAGCAATTTTGTAAAGCATTTCACCCCTCCCACTCTCTCGGGCTTCATGCTTTAGGGGGCATCTGTTACACAGTAAAATGTCATTGTCTCCTTGTTATTCTCCCTACCGTGTCATGAAATCAATCCATCATGCTCCTGCTCTCTGAAATGGCCAAAAAACCCTCTTTGCCTAAGTTTTTTGGATCATCGCGACTGTTATTAAAATAACCGCGCTGACTGGTGGATGACAGTGTAACTGGTGCGCTGCCAGCACGGAAGCACACGAGTTTTCCGCGTTGGTCGAATTTCATAAATAGTGCATCCTCCACTTGTATTATATCGCACTGACCATACCTCTTCTGTAATTGAGATGCGATGCCAGCGCGCCAGCCCAGTTATGCACCCGCACTGATCCTGTTTGGGTGAGTTTGTTCTAACAGCCAGCCTTCCAGATGACTCCAGACTTGGTTGTTAGCTTTGTAAAGGTCGCCATCCTTTCTATGGCATGTCTGTTCACCTGTTAACCCACTTTTCTTGGGGGTAAGCTCATCCTTTCACTATTCATGGAGACTCCTTCTCCTATATAAGCCTCCACCATTGCGATGAGCAGCTAGTTTTTTGACATATAGACTTGGACATAGAGGAATTCATAGTGCATTAGTGCTGCTCTTTGTAGGCATTTGGTGTGTTGTGTGTGAGGATTGCTATAGAGTTTAAGGAAGGTTATGAGTTTGTTGCCTTGTGTGAGAGAGAGACCTCTTTGACTTGGGAGATCTACCTTCAAAGGTGAATGCTTATGAGACATGCTGGCTGGACCCTCTAGAGAAGGACTCAGCGTCAGAACCTTGGTTGTACCTTACTCTATTTCTGATTAATAAAAGATAGATGACTACTGTTATGGTTCCATTCTCATTTGTCTTATGAATGATTCATGTGAATTACATCCTTTCTGACTGATGTATAGTTGCTTTTAGTAGATTTTACGCTGGTGTTTGTCTTCTCTTTGCTTGTGCAGGTGTCCGCCCACGAGGATAGTGGAGGATTGTGATCGGCTGGAGCGAAGGAGCGAGAGTGGCATCTCTTCGTCAAACATAGCGCTGGAATCCAAGTAGGTGTCCATTTCCCACTTGTTAATTGCAACTAGGAACTTGTAGAGTAGCATTGATTGATTGTTGCTAGACCCCTTTTGGGCTAGTAGGGATCGCCTCTATCCATAGAGGGGATTTACCTCTCCAACAATAGTTGTTAGGCTATTTGGGACTTTAGCCATGATCAAATCATACCAAGAGAGGAAAAGGAGTTGTAACTTGGCAGGCTGTCGGCCTGACTGTAAAAGATGGTTAACTTTCTAATCCCATAAATTTAGCCAATTACTCCTTATATGATTTCTTTAATGTAACAATTAATTTAATTGTGGAACCATTGAATAAAATATTTCCTCACCAGAAGAGGGGGGAAACTAACGTGATACCCTTCAGAAAGGGTTTTAGGAATAAAGGTCACATATCTGGGATATATATAGAGTCATTACCATGAAGAGAAATCCATGCTAAGGTGGATAAAATGAACACCAATAGGTATCGGGGGAACACTGAAGAATGTCATTAAGGGCTTGTTACAAACTTAGAGGGTCTGCTAAAACTCAAGAGAGACACCGATAATGTGTATAATTAATAGCCATAAAATCTGTGGAGCACAAGTAAAAGGAAGAACAACATGGATTGCATCCATCTAGGATTGGCTTTACTTCACTTGGTATCCATTCATAATCATTCAGGAATAAAATAGAGCAAGTAGAAATCACAACAGAGCAAGCTTAAATTGCAAGCAGAGCAAGCATAATCATAACAGAGAAAGAAAAATCGTAACAAAGATACATAAATCATAACAGAGCAAGCATAAATCAGAAGAAAATGTAGAAAACATGCAATAAGAGCTAATTTCTCAGCAAATTGAAGTGTTGAAAAACAAAATAGTGCAATAAGAGAAAAATTACAAAATCCCAACAACAATTTTAAGTGTTGAAAAACATAGTGGCTGGTAGGATTTAGAATCCTACCAAAGAGACGTAGAAGCCACCACTGTGTCCAAACATCCCCTATGCCTCACCATACCTTTTCTGCAATATCCACACAAATTACCCGCAACTAAAACTTGTAAACACATGAAAAAATTAGCAGTTGGGCAAAAACCTACAAACAAATTACAACAAGTTTGAAAAAAACCCATGAATTTACATATTTACCTTCGTGGACCTCAAATTGGTTAGAATTTCAACTTGGATCCTTCCCAAAAATTAAGATGCAAGGATGAAACAACAACCAAGGTATTTTTAAACCCCTCGATGATGCAAAACGAACAACAACAATGACATTTGTAAACCCCCGGTGGTGGAGAATGAACAACAATAGCGGCAATGTTAACCCCCCCTCGAAATAGGTAAAGCAACAAAACCCTAAACCCTAAATGCGAAAGGAATGTGTGAAAATAGCAATACGAAGAAAAATTAAGCAACCACACCATAAGCCCTAAATGTTTAACGAACCACTACAAGAAACCTCACCCTATGAGTAGCTCCAAAATGGCGGACAAGGTGAACCAGTACTGGGGTCGTCCCAATCCATCATTGGCGGAGTGCATCGCTCACACACTGGACCTAAACGAAACAACACATAGCAGATAATACATGCCACAAAATATGTGAAATGAAACCCTAAACGACATATTAAATGTTGTCTTAAATGCCCCCACCCACCGCAACACGTGGCAGAAGCTACTCGACAGTTGTTGCACGAGTTTGCAGTGTCTCCACGCCGAAAACTGAGGTGGACGGGAGGGTGCATAAGTAATGGTTTCCCTCTCCTAATCATAGCTAATATCAGGTATTTCACTTGTTCTTCATTAAATGAGGTTGAAGTCCTTTTATATATCTTATTCAAGTGGCTCTTTAAACCTTTCTCAAGGTCAACATGACTAGAGCTGACTGACTTATCTTATGGAGTGTTTGTAGACACTTTTAAATTACAAAAATTACATTTCTTTCTTTAATAGGGTCTTTTACTTAATGAGAATGATACTTTGACTCATGAAAATCACTATAGGCATGTAATGGATGCTTTAACGTATTTGACTAATGACTTAAGCACGAAACTCATGCCTAATAAAATGATTTTTCTTTTACAATATTTTTATTTTTCTTCTTTTTGACGAATATAAGAATTGCTTCATGTCATGAACCAAACAATAATTATGAAGACCAATACTAGTTACATTTTCCAACAATTTTCACTTAGAATGGTTGTAGGGTATTGGTCTGTGGACCCATTAAAGAATCCTTTATCCTCCTTCCACCAATTGGAAAAAAAATGTCGACGTCATATTTTGAGTAGAAGTAAATGACAAACTCTTTATTTAATGCAATTCTTCATTATTATGGAATTTAAAATACCTAATAGCCTCTTGTGGGAGGAATTACCAATGCATTCTTCCTTTCCATTTATAAGCGTGAAATTTTCACAATTGGTGTATTTAATAACTGACTTTATTTTCTTGATTCATGGGAGCACCAATGCCCTTACTATGGCTAAGTGTAATTAGGAACACCTAATGAATTGGAAAATGGAAAATATGGGTATTCTTGATGCTTGAACTTGTTGAAAATTTCATTCCATCCTAGTAGTTGGACTATTGTACTAGTGTTGGGTTCAATGTCTCCAAATAGAAGTACATGCATATATAACTTTCTCAAGGGTAGTGAAATTACTACATCATGACCCTTTACTAACTACAACTCTCCTTTGTAGCACACCTAGTACCCTATATCCCCCATCAAGAGTATAGGGCATTTCAAAAACCTCAAATTATTATTTCTGTGTACCCTAATACCAAATTTTTACTCCTTAATCATATATCCAACAAAAATTTCTCCTAGATATGATTTTACCCCTTAGTCGATGAATATAACTTGCTTTCTAAATGTACACGAGTCCATTTCCCATTGACCACATTTCCCATTGACCACCAATTCATTATACAATCGGGTTAACCTTATGTTGACTATATACTCAATTGGTTGTTATTGATTATATAGACATATTCACTAACCACTAGGTTTTCTACCTATTGGCTAACCATTAACCATATAGATTAATTTGTTGGATACAATGAGAGGGGGGTGAATCGATATTTCTCTTCAATTAGTTAATTTTAACTACACAGAGCATTAATTATCATTAGCATTAAATCAAACATAAATTAGCAATAGCATTCAACAATGCACAACATCCACAACAATAGACACGAGATTTTTAGGTGGAAACACATTTGGGAGAAAAACCACCAAATGCTTCTTAATATAGGTCCTTGAAGATTTACATCAATAGGAAGCTCCAACTTCCAATATTTTTAGCATCAACTAAAGGAGGCTCCAACACCCTAGTTTACAATCTCCAAATTGAAGGAAGCCCCAACTCCCTAGTTTTCCAGCACTAACTAGAAGAATGCTCCAATGCCCTGATTTACCAAATCCAACTTAAAGGACACTTCAATACCTTGGTTTTATCAACTTCGATTGAAAGGATGCTCCAACACCCTGCATAAGCTCCAAACTACCCTAGAACCACCATGCCACCCTAAAGTTTTCTTAAGCTCCAACTTGAAGGAGACACCACTCTCTACCTTACACCACTCAACCACCCTGCTTAGCAAGCCACCACTTTCCCTTAAGGCTCCAACCTTTAAATCACCTCAGTAGACCATGTTTCACAATTTTTTGGCTGGATCCATCTTTTCGTAATATAAACACAAAGAAAAATTGTAATATAATCTATGCTTAATCAAATCTACTTATGTGCATCAAACCTTAGCTTCAATCATCAACTTGTCATCAAGCTCCAACTTGATGAGTGTTCCAACACCCATTTTACCAGCTGCTATTGGATTGATGTTGTAATGCCTTATGCAGGATATAACCATCGTGTTGTAGCAGCTACAACCACCCTCCAAAATTTTTCTTTAAATTGTTTTGGAACCTCCCTACCAACCTTACACAACACTTTGTCTTGCTTCGTCAAGTACTCAAGCTTCAATGTTTTCCTCGCACAAAGGCAGCCTGTCGATCACAGTTGGTCCATTCTCCTCATAGGCTGCTCACTCGGACTTGGTCCAGCTGCAGGCTGAGTAGCTTCCCCTTGAAAATTGCACATTTCTGAAGGGCAACCAACCTTCCCTCCAAGAATTGTGTAATCCTCTATAACAACCTGCTGGGCTGTAGGATTGCGCAATCCTGCCAGCCAACCCTCCTAGTAGGATTTGCACAAAGTTTCCCAACAACAAGTTGTTTAGCCTAGGATTTGTGCAAATCTGGGCAGCAGTTAGCTGCTCTGCCTAGAAATTGCGCAAATCTCATGGGAAGCCAGCCCAGCTCCCAACCAGAAATGCACATTTTTCTCTAGCAGTCGAGCAGTCTCTTGCATGTGCAGTTGAGTTGACCGGTTCCCTCCAAGACTGAGCAAAACAGAATTGCATGCATGGATACTTCTTCCAAGGAAGCATGCAAAGGCATCCCTTGTTTCAGGGATCTATGTTTAGCAGCTGGATGTTTCATGCAAGGCGAAATTCCGAAACCTCTCACGAAGTGTTGCTTCCCCTAGATTTGTGGCATGCGCATCATGACCTCGATGTTATCAAAACTCATCAACCGAATGCTGTAGAGCTCATTCCTCACATCAACCTTACAGCTTTGACATCCCACATCACATCCAGGAGCAGTTGGCACATTCAGCTCAACTGTTTTGGGGTAAGTCCAATTCCCGTGCCTTGTGCTGCATTTCTGTCGCTTTTTGTGTTTTCGCTTGTGGGAGTACTATTTTCTTGATTTTTTTGAACGCTTGATGTCGTTTACATACATACTATCTTGTCCTATCTTTGTTTCAGTTTTTGTTTCTATCTCACTACTGTCACATGCATGAAACTGTTTTGCATGGATGTTCACCCAACCAACGAACTTCCTCACCCACATGCATGTTGATCTATTTTCTGAATCTTTAATTCATGTTTTGCATGCACTGTCAATCACTTCTACTATCACTTAGTGTCACCATGAATTTATTTTCTTAGTTGCTTTCAGTTTCTCGTTCGCGAGTCGGGCCAACCTTGGTCCGAACTCTGCCTTCACTAAGTGTGCATTGCGCAATCTCGGGAAGGAAGGCTCACCTTCCTCTCCAAATTTGTGCATTCCTACCCAACACTGGCCTCGAGGACTGTTTTGCAAATTTCTGGAGGACAATGGCTACTTGGCCCAAGAAATTGCGCAAATCTATCCCTAGGCTAGCAGTCCTTCCCAGCTGGAATTGCGCATTACCGAATCCTAGCAGTCAGCAGCCAGACTGGACTGTGCATTGTGTAGTTCCAGCAGTCAGCTAGTCTCCCAGCAACCCAGAATATGCCTTGAGCTGTCTTGGAAATCGGTCTCCTGACCTCCTGGCCGAAATTGTGCAACCTTCATGATCATTTACCCAAGTATGTTGCAAGTTAGTTCTCATGTTCATTTTGGTTTTCGACTAACAAATTACTTGCTATGAGTGTTTCCATGTCTCCAAGTATCACGGGTGTTCATTTGCCTCTCAACAGTATAGGTACAATGGTTTCTAGGAGACCACAGATGAAGACACCGTTCAAAGCATGCTTGGGGATGCAGTCGATCAAGTGTCTATGAGATTGCCTACTCACGAAGACATCAAGTTGTTCATAGACAAAGACATCAAGCAGTAGCATCACAACAAGGAGCATCATGAACAACAACTGAAGGTAGCATACCGAATGCAATGAATGCAATGAATGCAAGAGGAAAGTTGCTGACAACACAGAGGTGGAACAAAGTTGCAAGATCAAACAATTCCATTGATGATGAAAGCAACTTTGGAGATTCCGACTATGAAGTGACGGCGCGACATGAAGATCGCGCGAAGGCAGAAGATGGAACAAAGAGGGAGTTGCATGTGTTGAAGCAACAACTCAGGAAGAGCATGAAGCTGCACAGACAAACGAATGAGTTGCAACAGGAACAAGAACAATAGTGGGTGCAACATGCGCTCACGGATGAAACTGTGCCCGTACAAGTTAAAGATCCATCCCAGCAGCTGTCATGGAGCAGACATGGTGAGCAGTGTTGTTGATCACATGCAAGGGATTCAATAGCATGCATGTCATTGTGTGCATGCATGCAACCTGACACATTCATCACACTCACCAAGGCGAAGACAAGAAGCAAGTCCAATTGGAGCTGAACATGTACTTCGGCAAGTTGATGCGCATAACCACCAACACACCCTTGAAGATCAGCACGGACATTATGCATCAGTGTGTTGTCATTTTAGCTGTACCCAAGAAGACCATGTGCATTTTAGTAGACAAGTTGGATGAAGGGGCCAAACCAATGCATAAGTTGCAATGGAGGAAAGAGTTCGCTTCAGCAAGATGTCACCATGAGGTGCATGCACACCACTACAGACGACCAAGCTTGGCGTCAACTCACCACCTTCCCCATCACAAGCATGTCAAAGAGTTGGTCTCACCACAACGGACCGAGTGTCAGTGATGTCTTGTAAGGCTTTCTCAAGCCATGTTGTCTCACATGAGTACATGTGCGTTGTAATGTTGAGTCATGTCAAGTGTCAATAGTGGATGTAATAGCCATAGAGTAGGTGAAGTGTCACGAGGGTAGGTGAATGGTCACAAAGGGGAATGTCAAGGGTCACCCCACCCTTTTCTATAAATAGTCCCTCATAACTCATTGTATGGGCTTTTGGTCAGCCAAGCTTCTACTAAGACTATCTTGAAGAAGGCTTGGACAGTATTGTAACGCACCTTAGCTTCTCCACTGCATTGAGCTAATATATCTCTTTGGAGGAGCAGGCAAATGTGGTTGTAACGTTCCATTGTTTGGGCTAGCGGGTTTACATGGATATATTGTATGATTGTGACTTACACTTCTTTATATAATAAGAGCCAACACATTTTCATGCATATGTTGTTATTGTAGTTGGACTGCTCTGGTTGCCTTAATTATATATGTTGTTTAACTTACGTACTTGTGTATGAACTGATTCACATGAAATTATATGAATCTTGTTGTTAATGTGTTGATATGTTGTTAATGATGTCACCATCTATGTCGATTGCTCTGCCAGACATCAGACATACCTTTCTCATGAACCTTCCTGTAACAACTGTCGTACTCGTCTCAGACTGATCCATGAGTACTGTACGTGTTATCTTACCTTGTATGATGTGGCTATCACATTCGAGTGGACTGCTACATTGGAAGCTATGCATGTCCTTTGTGTTGTGTGTTCCTAGCCGAGTTGGGACTGATCCCTTTCAACTTGGAACTCACCTTCACCTCCTTCCCCCTTCGAAGTGTTGGAACCTCTCATACACCTTCGTTGACTCACTGCATCAGTCACACCCTTGCTACTAACAGAGTTATTCTACTTACCTCTGTGTGACATCGTAGTTAAGGAATTACCTTGCGACCCACTACTGGGAATCCTACACCAAACAGTCTAAGGTATAATCGGGACTTCTTACCAAGGAGATCCACTTGACATGTTGGTGGGTCCATCACCATCAACATTTTTGCCGCTAGAAGGAGGGCCTGATGACAAGTTATGTCTTCTCGTCCAGTTTTGAACCTTTGCATATCTTTCATGGAGTCTTGCATTCTTCTTCCCCCGAGGTGTTTTTTGAATCGTGAAGATATCTCCATCTCGGGGAAGTTTTTGATCTCTTATCCACTCACACGTATGATGGTGAAGGTGAAGTGGCCTGGCTTGAGCACTTATATAACTTTATTTTTGTGATTTATGAGGAAGATGCATTTTCTGATGAACAGGTTGGTTTGTTGCTTGCATACACACTTCGCGAATCTCTATTTCGTTGGGTGCTCAGCCTACCAGTTGACACCATGCACTCATTTGAGCACTTCTGTGATCTCATTGAAGACACATTCTATCATTTTGATCCAGACTATCTTGACCAGAAACTGTTACAACAACGGAGGGTTCTACATGAATCCGTTATTGATTTTTGGCAGTGTTTCCGTGACTTGTAGTTACAAGCTCCAAAGAGCCAGATGAAATTTGCTTATCTTTAGGACTGGTTTGATTATTGCCTTAATAAATCTGCCTGTCCCAAGAGGAAGCTTGATATCAAGCCTTGCTCAACATTCTTCCTTGATGGAACTGAGCAATCTCGTGTGGGAGTGGCCACTGTCTCAACTGACTGTCTGCCTCCCTCTCATTTAGCAGCTCGCCACTGCCCAGTGATGTTGAGGGTCATGCTCACACACTTGTTTATCCTTCACACTCTCCCAATATCACTCCACTCGATTTTAGTGTAGATTTGGTTGTGAGTCCTTTGAGTTCTCATATGCATTCTTTTCTTCGACCTTCGTCTTCGCGCTCAAGTGTTCCTCTGGATGACGTTGTCTTGTGTTCATCCATTCTAGACTCTTCACTTGTTGTGAACGAGGAACAACCCACTGACGAAGTCAGTGTTGCACAACCAAAATGCGCTGTCATTCATGAAGAGTATGAGTGGGAGCTTGAACATAAACACTCGGTGAAGGATGACTCCCTTCTGTTCGAGTCCCCTCCGTTCTTTCCTAACCTCTTTGGTGAACCTACCATCCATGATTTTGCATGTGTATCTTCACCCATGGATGCACCCATTGTTTATCACTCGCAGGACTCACTGGATGTTAGTCCATCATTCGTCAATGGAGAGGATAAGTTACTCATTGAAAATCCACTTGATCCTTCATCTGTATTTTCCGGAAACATAGAGGATGAGTTTGTTCACTTTTCATATATCCCTCTGTGTGATTCATCCAACCATGAGGATGTCGACCAACATCCTGAATTTTCTGATCTTGGTTGTCGTGATCTCTTCATCTCATCATCCTATCATGATGTTGATTCACTCATTGTTAATCTGTCTAAGCCATTGGTCTACAAAGATCCATCTATCAATGAAGTCAAAACCCCACAGACCATCAAGGCACTTCAGTCCGAGTTGCTGGTTATGTCAAGCCCTCGCTGCCTTGAGGTTGGTTTCACTTCTGATTAGGAAATTGTTCAAACACTTGAGGCTCCTCATCACTCATTTGTATGCACTCAAGATCAATCCAACACTCAGGTTTTACTTCCTCCACTTGAACTACACGATCCCATTGCTCATGCATTAGAGGAGTCTTACATTGCAAGCACTCGTGCGTGACACAAGTTATCTTTATTTCTTTCTTTTTCTTGCATGTCACAGTCAAGAGCGTGCTTATGCTTCAAAGTTGCACGTAGTGTCACACAGCACCATGATAATTCTGTGGACTGCCCGTCATGTACATGCACTCACTTATGTACTGTGGGCACTTTGAATCACGAAGTGTGGTTGTCTTCATTGTTATATCTTTCTTGCTTGCTAGTTCACACAACAGGGTTGCTCGTGGACCAAGCCTTCACCAACTTGGGTCTACCAATGTGCCGGTGGTTGCATTGGAAGTATCACTTCATGTGATCAGGCCCATGTACCATTAGTGTAAGAGTAGGAGTAATGTTTGATTTCAGTTGTTTTCTCGCATGCTTGTTGACTTATGTGCTTTGTTTATTTGTTTGTTTGCTTGCTTGTTTGTTTACTTGCTTCGCTTTCATTTTTTCTTCTACTCTTACTTTGCCTTGTTCATTGTTAGTTCGTTTGCTTGTTTTGTTCATAGGTTAGTTTTGCATGATACCATGTATGACTCTTGAATAAAGTTGGGTAAAAGTACAAGAGGTCTTGTACAACTATCACTACTTGGTTATTTATCATCTTGCCTCTGTATGATGATCTTGCTACTTTTAGTCCATGATACGTCGAAGGAAAATACGTACTGTTCGAAGTGAACCTTGGTGTAAACACAATGCTTGCACGCTAACTAGTGTCACCTTCTCTAGTCAATTGTTTTTGGGTTAACCCTTATCAGCTCAGTCAAGTAGATTAAGCTAAGGTGGAAAACCTTAATAGGCACATCAGAGATACAATTAACTACTTCTTTGCTGGAACAACCTCTTTTGCTCTCAATAAGTTGGGATCCCTCTTCCACCTCTGAAATGAATAAGTGCTATGCGCAGTGAAAAATGAAAAAATGAAAAGTCAAAAATTCAAAATTCAAAATGAATAAGGGGAAAGAAGAGAAAGGCTTCCTACGCAGGGAATTGATGTAAGTAACTCTGTTGGGGTACTGACCAAGCTCACTGGTGGGGGATCCATGTTTGTGTTCCTATGTGACTCCACTAGGGTACTTTCTAGGCCTGCTGGCAATGGAGCAACATAAGAGATGAAACTAAGACTCTAACGATTATACTTCTTGTGCACCTATATACCCCTCAACCCCAATCGAAAAAAATGTGTTTCCTTGGGTTGGAATGTGTGTCAATCAACCAAGGGCTTGGCAGATTCTACATCTTACAATTAAGTTAGCATGAAACCAAGATGAGCTGAAAACTGAACAATACTTCTAGAGGTGTTAGACTTTCTTTTCACGAACAAGGTCCATTCAGAGAGCTGGACTTCTACCAGTGTGTCACCAAGTGTTGTAGCAGCTACAACCACCCTCCAAAAGCCTATTTTTGAGCCTCCCTACCAACCTTACACAACACTTTGACTTGTTTCATCAAGTACTTAAGCTTCAATGTTTTCCTCGCACAAAGTCAGCCTCTCCATCATAGTTGATCCATTCTCCTCATAGGTTGCTCACCCAGACTTGGTCCAGCTGCAGGTTGAGAAGCTTCCCCTTGAAAATTGTGCATTTTTGGAAGGAAACTAGCCTTCCCTCTAGGAATTGCGCAATCCTCTCTAATAGCGTGCTGGGCTCCAGGATTGCGCAATCCTACCAGCCAACCCTCCCAGCAGGATTTGTGCAAATTTTCCTAGCATTAGGCTATTTAGCCCAGGATTTGCACAAATCTGGGTAGAAATCAACTAATCTACCCAAAAATTGCACAAATCTCCTACGCAGCTAGCCTAGCTCCCGACCATAAATGCGCATGTTTCTCTAGCAGTCGAGCAGTCTCTTGCATGTGTAGTTGAGTTGACCAGTTCCCTCTGGGACTGAGCAAAACAGACTTGCATGCATGGGATGCTTCTCCCAAGGCAGCATGCAAAGGCATCCCTTGTTTTAAGGATCTATGTTTAGCAGTTAGAGGTTGCATGGAAGGAGCAATTCTGAAACCTCTCACCAAGTGTCGCTTCCCCTAGATTCGTGGCATGCACGTCACGACCTCGATGTTATCAAAACTCATCAATCATATGCTTCAGAGCTCATTCATCACATCAACCTTGCATCTCTGACATCCCACATCACATCTAGGAGCAGTAGGCACATTCAGCTCAACTATTTTGGGGTAAGCCCTCTTCCCATGCCTTGTGTTGCATTTTTGTCGCTTTTCGTCTTTTCACTTGTGGGAGTATTTTTTTCTTGATTTCTTTGAACTCTTGTTATCATTTACATACATACTAGCTTGTCCTATCTCTGTTTCAGTTTTCATTGCTATCTCACTGTTGTCACATGCATGAAATTTTTTTGCACGGACGTTCACCCAACTGGTGAACTACCTCACCCACATGCATGTTGATCTATTTGTTGAATCTTTCATTCATGTTTTGCATAAACTGTCAATCACTTCTTCTATCACTTAGTGTCGCCATGAATTTACTATCTTAGTTGCTTTCAGTTTCTTGTTGGCAAGTCGGGCCAACCTTGGCCCAGACTCTGCCTTCACTAAGGTTGCATTGCGCAATTTGGTGAAGGAAGGCTCGCCTTCCTCTCTAGATTTATGCATTCCAGCCCAACACTGGACTCCACGACCATTTTGTGAATTTCTAGAGGACAGTGGCTGCTTGGCCCAAGAAATTGCACAAATATGTCCCTGGGTTAGCAGTCTTTCCCATCTGGAATTGCGCAATCCCAACAGTCAGCAGCCAGATTGGACTGCGCATTGCGTAGTTCTAGTAGTCAGCTAGTCTCCCAGCAGCCTAGACTGTGCCTTGAGCAGTCTTGGTAGTCGGTCTCCCGACCTCCCTGTTGAAATTGCGCAACCTTCATGATCATTTACCCAGGTATGTTGTAAGTCAGTTATTCATGTTCATTTTGGTTTTCGACTGACAGACTGCTTGCTATGAGTGTTGCCATGTCTCCAGGTATCACAAGTGTTCATCTGCCTCTTAGCAGTACATGTATAATGGTATCTAGGAGAGCAGAGACGAAGACATTGTTTAGAGCACGCTTTGGGATGTAGTCAATCAAGTGTCTATGAGCTTGCCTACTCATGAAGACATCAAGTTGTTCATAGACAAGGACATCAAAAAGCAGCATCATGACAAGTATCATCATGAACAACTGTTGAAGGGAGCATACCGAATGTAGTGAACGTAGCGAATGCAAGAGGAAGGTAGTTGACAACACATAGGCAGAACAAAGTTGCAAGATCAAGCAAGTCCATTGATGATCAAAGCAACTTCGAGGACTCTGGCTATGAAGTGATGATGTGACATGAAGATCGTGCGAAGTCAGAAGATGGAACAAAGAGGGAGTTTCATGTGTGAAGCAACAACTCAAGAAGAACATGAAGCTGCACAAACAGACGAATGAGTTGCAGTAAGAACAGGAACAAAAGTGGGTGTAACATGCACTCACGGATGAAACTACGCCCGTACAAGTTAAAGATCCATCCTAGAAGCTAACACGAAGCAGACACGGTGAGAAGTGTTGTTGATCGCATGCAAGGGATTCAACAACATGCATGTCATTGTGCACATGCATGCAATCCAACACATTCAGCACACTCACCAAGGCAAAGACAAGAAGCAAGTCCAACTGGAGCTGAACATGTACCTCGGAAAGTTGATGCGCATGACCACTAACACACCCTTGAAGATCAGCACAGACACTATGCATCAATGTGTTGCCAGTTCAATTGAACCCAGGAAGACCATGCACATGTTAGCAGACGAGTTGGATGAAGGGGCCGAACCAATGCACCGGTTTCAACAGAGGCAAGAGTTCGCTTCAGCAAGATGTCACCATGAGGTGTATGCACACCATCACGAATGACCGAGCTTGACATCAGCTCACTACCTTCCCCATCACAAGCATGTCAAAGAGTTGGTATCACCACAGCGGACCGAGTGTAAGTGATGTCTTGCAAGGCTTGTTCAAGCCATGTTGTCTCACATTAGTACATGTGCATTGTAATGTTGACTCATGTCAAGTGTAAGTCAAGTGTCAATAGTGGATGTAACAGTCATAGAGTAGGTGAACAATCATGAGGGTAGGTGAATGGTCACAAAGGGGAATGTCAAGGGTCACCCCACCCTTTGCTATAAATAGTCCCTCATAACTCATTGTATGGGCTTTTGGTCAGCCAAGCTTCTACTTGGACTATCTTGAAGAAGGCTTGGACAATATTATAACATGCCTTGGCTTCTCCACTGCATGGAGCTAGTATATCTATTTGGAGGAGCAGGCATATGTAGATGTAATGTTCCACTATTTGGGCTAGCAGGTTTACATGGATATATTGGATGATTGTGACTTACACTTATTTATATAATAAGAGCCAACACATTTTCATGCATATGTTTTTATTGTAGTTGGACTGCTTTGGTTTCCTTAATGATATATGTTGTTTAACTTATGTACTTGTGTATGAACTGATTCACATGAAAATATAGGCATCTTGTTGTTAATGTGTTGCTATGTTGGTAATGTTGTCACCATCCGTGTCGACTGCTCTGTTGGATATCAAATATACCTTTCACATGAACCTTGTTGTAACAACCGTCGCACTCATCTCGAACTGATCCATGAGTGTTGTACGTGTTATCTTACCTTGTATGATGTGACTGCCCCATTCGAGTGGATTGCTCTACTAGAAGCTGTGCATGTCCTTTGTGTTGTGTGTTCCTAACCGAGTTGGGACTGATCCCTTTCAACCTGGAACTCACCTTCGCCTCCTTCCCCCTTCAAAGTGTTGGAACCTCTCATACACCTTCCTTAACTCACTGCATCAATCACACCCTTGTTGCTGACATAGTTATTCTACTTGCCTTTGTGCGACATTGTGGTCAAGGCATTACCTTACGACCCACTGCTGGGACTCCTACACCAAACAGTCTAAGGTCTAATCGAGACTTCTTACTGGGGAGATCCCCTTGACATGTTGGCGGGTCCAACACCGTCAACACATTGCTCGCACCACCATGTCACCCTGAAGTTTTCTCAGACTCCAACTTGAAGTTGACTCTAATCACCTACCTTGCACCACCCTACCACCCTAATGAGCCGACGTACCACATTTCACAATTTTGAGATTGGATCCCTTTGTGCTCAAAACAAATATAAAGAAATTGTAATGAAGGTTATGCTACTCTGCTCAATGTGTATATCATTGTTAAATCCCAGCAGCCTCACTACTCAGTTATTCTCAAACTAACCACTATTTAATCGTACCTCAAACACAATCTTGCCTCTACTCAATCACAAAGCCAAATCAAACCACTGTTATCTCTAACCACTATGTGATCTATAACTTCACACTGTTACAAATGAAGAATATTACAATCATCACACTCAATAGGTCATTGGCACATATCCAATGCATTGTCAAAAGAATCTTTGGCACATCATATGTTAGGTTTTCGATCACTATCACAATTATTAAAGAAACAAAACCATCACATTCAGTTCACTAATATAATAGATTAGTTATTGTCCAAGGTTAACAATACTTTTTCATATCATCAATATCGTTGTGTTATTGGCATACCATCAAGCCAACATCCACACTATTATCATTAAGAAATTGTCATGTAAAAGAAACACTGTCAAGTACCAAAATACATTGTCAAATGCCAAGTGCACATTCATGTAGGCTACTATCATAACACAACTAACATGTTGTCACAAACCATAATAATTATGCACTGTCAAAGGTCACAATAATCAATCACTGTCACATTATAGTTATAATCATCACTATCATGTCAAGGATTATTGTCAATACAAAAAGGTCATATCTTACTTCCGACAATAACTATTCATTTTCATATGGGTAAACTACTATTACTGTCAAGATCCACTGTATGGTCAAAAGTCACTGCCACTCAATGGAGAATTTTTTTTAAAGTCAACCACTTCTGTCATATATAATTCATTTTCAATAGTCACAATTCATTTTTCATCACTGTACACATTAATTGTATACACTACAAATTTTAGTTATCAATGTAGATAGGCTTTAGTCTAGAATTGTGCTAACATTAATGCCTTCTACTATCATAGTTATGTCTACCTTGTTACACTCTTATAGGTTACTTAATTTTTCCTTCTTCCAGTTCTGTAGACAATTCAATACTTTCTCCCCCTTTTAATATTGATGCCCTTGTATATTTGTGACGATAGTGATGTCCAAGAATAAAATAGCAAAATGCGATTCAAATTACTATGTGTTATATTGTTGTCTTAATTTAGCTTACCATGTTACTCATGCATGATATTGGAAATCCACAGTATATCATGTTGAATTATTCAAGGTGCCAAAAACACAACAAAATTATAAATTAATCATTTCCTTTATGCATTTGATCCTTGAAGTTGTTCAACTCAACTATACAATTACGTCGTAATTCTGATGACACCAATTTTCTGTCATTTTTTTGCAGAGGGACTAAAACCATGACAGTCCCTTAATTCAATTCACCAACTTATATATGTGAATGAGTGACCCTTATTCAAAACAAGGCAAAATTATTGATTCTTCCTAGTATTATTAGGGCATAGCCACACACACACACACACGTGTCTTTTTTGAAGATTTTGGGGGAAAATTTAACACATGACAATCCTTGATTAGACGTTTGAAGATTTATCTTGCAGGCCTTTTGAATCAATATAAGTATGCCCTAAATTGGGAGGAGCATTATGAAATCCAAGAAGATTGGAAATGGTTTTAAGGGCTGCAACTAGGTTTTATTAAGTGATTGATTGTAGAAAAAAAATCACCAAAGAAAAGTGAAATCGTTCAACCCATAGAGAATAAATTGAATTTCTTTCCTTTGCTAATAATATTCAAACACTTCAAAAAGTGATGCCCTACTGAGGGATGAATATATTATTTAAGTATTTTTACACTTTACCCAAATGACTTGTCAAGTCTAGACCTGATCTAGAGATGAGTGAAGTGCTCAACCTTGAGTCTAGTCTAGAGGAAATAGATGCTGCAACATCTTCAGGAGATAAAGGAATGGATCCTTAAAACAAAAAAAAATATTTTAATCCATAATATGTCATTCCAAGAGCGTGGGATTCCTTGACCAAAACCTTAAAAGAATTTCAAAAGATGGAAATAGGCCTATGATGTTTCCCTAACAGAAGGTCAAAAATCTTCAATTCAATGCACATAAATTGTCATGGAATTAGAGCCCTTCTTCCTTCACTAGTCTTGGGAGGATTTTTCAAGGTCTTTTTCCTGCAAATAATTATTCCCAACATATCCCTAAACCCAAAACAAAAATAAAAAAAAATAGAGAGCCAAAACCCTTCTTACCAAAACTTTGCCACACATCTGATTTGTCATTTTTCTTCCATGGGGCTAAGTATCATTTTAGAGCTCGATTAGTTTAAGAGATCATCAATTTTTTGTGGATACTATCAAGATATATATTATGGAGGATTTATAAGAAGCAACAAATTCCTACTTTGGAGGGCTTCTATGAGACATTGAACACTTATATTTTAGGGTAATGGATATCATAGGTTAGGCATATATTTAAATTTGTTGAAAGGGTCTTCTTAGATTTAATATATTTAATTTAGTTTGAATTAAAATTTTTTCTATATATATAATATTTTGGAGGTCCCAAAAACTAATCATTCTAATAATATTCTCTTTTCATCTATGAAAATTAATTATTTTTCTTATTTAGATATCCTTATGATCTTGAAGGTTGACCATAGAATTGAGTTTTGAGCTTGGATCTTAGAACCTTGTATTTGAATTAGCCCTTGATTTAAGAACCAAATATTCTAATTTTATTTTAATCCTTGGTGACAGGTCATTTGGCATGATCATTTGACTTAGTTAAGAAGGAGTTCCACCTCATGGGGTTTTGATCATTGACTGGGGTCTTCAACTTTAAACGTGAACATCTCTCAAACCGAGAGGAACTATGTTGGGTGCCACATACCACTGGAAACAGTTTGATAAGGAGAATCCAATTACGAGGATCTCCAATACAAATTCAATTATTAGCTTCTTAAAAAATATTGAACAAGTTCATGGTATGACCATTGTTCTAGGGAACCCAAACCCTAGAAATAGGGTTTCTAGCCATCCTTTCAATGGAGCTTCCAACTTGATGTAATTAAGAAAAATATAAAGAATTGTTCATTAACGATCATTGAAATCAATGACAACATCATTCAGCAATATCCCCCTTTGTCATTGATGGAAACACATGCACTCCTTCTTCGAGTATAAATCCCCTTGATTTCTTGCCTTGATCTTCTTCTCTTGATTTCTCTCCCCCTTTGACATCAATTGCAAAGGGTAACTCCCCCTGAAAGTTTTCCTGATTTTGTGGACCTCTAACCTTCTTGTGGTTCCCCTAATGAAATGAATTCCTCTATATTCCTCCAAGATACATATTTGCTTCCAAAATTCCTATTGCAATAAACAATTTATCTCCCCCTTGTCATACTAAGCTTCATATGGATTGCTGCTGCTGAAATTTTTCCTTTCAAAATTTGCCATGAACTTCTATAATTCTACACTACTAACATGTTATTCATCAGGATCTCAATGTTGATGACCCCTTGACTTCTTTTAATTATTTGTCAAACTTTAAGGAGATGAATATCACTATGGACCTATATTCTTTTAATTTTTCTTCTCCCCCTAAACCTACTATAATCTCATGACCTTGACACATTTGACTTGAAGCTACTATTTTTCCCATAATACTGCATATTTGTCAACTATCAACCCGTCACAACATGTAAATACTACTGTGGTACATTTTTCAAAATAATGTATCACCCATCTCTTCAGCTAGATCTTCCTGAACCATGTCATCATCCAATGTACCTGTTGATTCATCATGATTTGTTTTCCTTTATGAAACCTAAAAGCTTGATTATTGAGACATTCTTATCTACTTGATCTTCTTGTACCTTTTTTCTTCTGCAGACCTTTTTGTACATGATGTTAAGTTTGTGATTCATGGTTGATTCCATCTTGTACCTGCAATCGTGAGCTATGTGCCCATAATTGTGGCATTTGTAATATTCAATGTTGGGCCTAAATGATTGAGCTAATGGCATATACTTTCTAATGTAAAGGTCATCATGAAATCTATTTTGTGATCCAACAAACCTACTTCTAGGGTTTTGATAATACCCTTGATAATGGTACCTATCATAATATACAATCCCTAGCCATATGTCTAAAGTTAGTACATGAAAAACAATAACCATTAAACAAAATAACATACATGGTGTTGGGTGTAGTTTTTATACCTATTTCCTATACTTTCTTTCCCTAGTTTTGATCCTCTTTCCCTCTAGGCCAACGAAACTTTACATGTTAATCACCTTTTCCTTATTATAAACAACCTATTTTTCCGTCATGTTTTTTTTCCATTTTTTCTTAATATAACGATGCAATATTCCTTTTTATGGTTAACTGGGGTAAGCATTGAAGAAGTCTTTTGGATCCTCTCCTCTTTTCAGGTGTTGCTTGTGAGAACGAGGTTATGGAGTGAAAAGTTGTGTTGATCGGTCTAAGAGAAGGATGGAACAAATTGTTGTTACACTCTGTATGTTGTTACAGGTGTTGTTGTTACACTATGTACTGTCACAGGTGACTGCTGTTACACCTCGGGTGTCGTTACAAGGTTATTGTTACCTAGTGATTGCTGTTACACCCCAAACCGTCATTTGACCACAAGATGTTGTTACACTGTAGTTGGAAAAGTCGTGGGTACTATTCCATGCAACAAATATTGGAAGTCATTAATTGTTTATTTAGAAAGTAATAGATCCAACAAGTTGTGATCTTAACCAATGTGTTTGAATAACATCTGTATTTAGGAACTAGTTATAACAATTCCTCTTTTATGATCAACATGAGAATCGTGAGATTCTCATGACTGATATATTCCTGATTTTGGGTATGTAATAACTATAAGAGAAACTTAATCTCTCATTAATGGGGATGACATTGAGAGCATTACTATTTTGATCTTGTAACTTTTAATTATTTTTAATATCAAAGACACTGCGGTGATGTTGTTCTTGTTTTTAAGTTGATTCTTTAACTAATATTGTGTTCATTCCTGCACCCCTGCTAGGGAGGAAGGGACCTCCTCTTTAGTAGGAATTGCAGTGGTAGAGTAGCTGTATATTATTGTTTCTCTCTTTTATTTTTTGTATGGTTTTTTGTTGTCGTTGTATAATTTTTAGAATATGTCTGCTTCAATTCCATAATTATGTTATTTTGTTACACTAATTCGATTAGTAGTATGGTAGTTGACCAGGTGGTGTAGTTATTAGTACAGTTTGTGGTGCGCCTTTTCTCTGGTAATTGTGAAGTTTGATTTCATTTCTGTAGAGTGTTTTAATTTCTACATGAATGATTTAATTTATGCAATTAATTCAATGACATTCCTTACTATTTTCTATTTTCATTCTTGGCTAGAGTGTATCAGCATAGACAGTGAAAACTCCATTGAATTACCAGCCCTACCCTGGGTTGACCATTAAATGGTTGCAGTCTTGGTCAATTAGGATTGATTAAAACAACACTACATTTTGGCGCTGTTTTCGGGGATGGCAGTTGACGATACAGCCAGGCAAGTTGTTTGTTTGATGATAGAGTGTTCCTAGTCCACAATCGCTAGGTGGTAAGATGAGAGGTAAGAACCTACACATCGCTCTAATATACCTGAGTGGGCTCACCGTTGTGATCATTATGGCACTTAGGGTGTGGAATTTTGGTGTTTTCTTAAAGCGTGTCTTAATCTCTTCATTTGTTAGGTGGTAAGATGAGAGGTAAGAACCCGTGCATCGCTCTAACATACCTGGGTGGGCTCGCCACTATCGAAGACTGAGACACTTAGGGTGTAAATTAATACACATAGGGTCCATGTGTGCAATTGTAGGAATTATAGAAATACTAAAAATACCCCCCACTCTAATTAGTCACAGGAAAAATGGGTCGTAAAAAGGAAAGGAAGAGTGTAGATTTGGGAAGGAAAATATTTATCCATGAACTGATCTCAAAGGCAGAAAAATAAAAATCAAGTTCTCAAAAGGACACAAGGAAAACACGGCCACAAAAAGCTGTTACTCCCATAACAAGGACAGAAACCTTTGATTCCTTATCTCGGGACCATACCATTCTAAAGCTAGCGAAAACACTCCCAAGATTAAGCATCCAATTTAGGAACAACATGGGGAAGCTTGTAACTAGAACCTTAGGACTGAGGGACAAGGGGAAATAAAGGGGGACATAAAAAACCTGAAATAGGAGAGCACCTATTGGTTTATCAATATCCATATTCAGGCAGCATAGTGAAATGGCTAGCCTTAAAGCCGCCTGAGCCACCAATTTCACCTGCAAGACAATCACAAGAATAATTTGAAGAATGCCTATTACAATAAGGATTAGAAGGGTTAATAATGGGGGACAACAATAACAAAAACACTAAAACAGATGCTACTATCACCACCATTGAGTTCCCAATTGGGGGTATCAGAGATGAGGCTCCCACAAAAAATATTCCTTTATCATCCTTACCATATTTTCAAGGAATGACTGTAGAAGACCCTGACACCTTCTTATTTGAATTTGATGTCTTAAGCAAGAGTTATGACTATGTTTCAGATGCTCAAAAATTAAAATTATTTCCTGCTACTCTAAAAGGAGCAGCCCTAAGATGGTTCATGGGGTTAGGCTCTGCTTCTATTCGAATATGGAGCGACATGAAGGAGAAATTCTTATCAAAGTATCAAGACTATTGCAGAACTAGGGACTTAAAAGAGGAAGTATTAAGAATGACACATAAGGAGGATGAGAGCCTAGAAGACTACGTAGAGTGGTTTCATTATAATTTGTAGAGGTCTAAACATAGTGAATTATATCACGAGATATTGAAGACCATATTTGTAAGAGGAATGAGGGATGACTACCTTGATACCCTAAATCTACTATGAAAAGGGGACATATCTCAACAACCATTCACCGAAATTGTAAAGCTCTGTCTAAGATTCTCTAGAGGACCATCGAAGGGAAGAAGCACAATCTAAGATGCCTCTGCCCAAATACGAAAAATATGCAAGTTGAGGAGTAACCAGAGTGGAGATCGGGAATTTATTTGAAAAATTCAAAACTGACATCCTTAGTACTCTATCTGCCCAGATAACAACAACACAGATCAAGAAGAAACAAGGAGAAGGTGATACACCTCTGGCTGTGTTTTGTCTGAATTTTTGGAAGAAAAATCCGTTGAGGGAGTGTGAAATGAACAACAACATCTTGTGCAATATTCGTGAGATGGAACATTCTACAGGTCAATGTCTGGAGCTTCCCAGATTAAAAGCAATACTTAGAGAGTTGAGTGAAGAAGTTATGTCCTCTTATTTCATCACACCTAGGAGACCATGGAAGCCATGACCTCCAAGTATGTCCCAAGAATTTTTCTTCTTTTAATTCATGGAATAATGCATATAACACTCAACAATATCCATGACAATACTCTGCTCCTCTAGCACAGTCTCCTTCGCAGTGGAACCAGTGGTCCCCCTCTCCGTTTATTCAATATCATCCATCTCAACCATATCCTTGGAATCAAAACTGGAGGGGGAATTCCCAGAGTACATCCACACCTGGATTACCAATGCAGCATCAGCTACAATTTCCCCCTTTCCAAACTCCTATTCTGACACTGCCTATGTGACACCAACTACCTGTGCAACCTATCCCTAACCCAAATAATAAAGCAACCCAGAGCATAGAGGCTCTGACTACCTTCCAGAATTACCTTATCACTCCCATTGGACTTAATGAAATGAAACTACGGTTGGGTAAGGTAATTAAACCAAACCACTCATGTATCATTACTGAGGAGGAATGTGAACCTTCCAAAGAAGGCACAGTAGATCTTGAGGCAGATGTTACACCTATAACATCTGATACAAAGCAAACTGTTATGCCTATAATAGCCAACCCGAGTGTTAGAGCCTAGATTTACCTCAGGCTGAGAAGGTAAGATTCTAGGTCCACATCAAACCACGCTCAACCTCGTAGCTAGCCCTATGAGGACAGGAGAGGGCTCTCTCCGGGTTAATCTCAGCAAAAGATAATTGATGGGGCTTGAGATGACTGATTTAACAACTGATCTTAGGCTACGTATAAAGTGCAAGGATTTAATTTGAGTTTTTTGGGGGGTTTTGTTGGAATCAAGGGAAAGGCAAATTTGGGTCTGGGGATGAGGGCCAGTTTTGCAGAGTTCTGATTGGGGCAAGAAAGGCAATCGTTTTGATGCTTTGATTTATAAATATGGAGGGTTCAGACTGGTGAGAAGCTAAAGAGGGAAAGAGGGTGCAAGAATCCTCTCCAAGCAGATGAAAACATGTAAAACTAAACAAAGCTTAAGGTAGAGCACAACAAACTCATGAATTCTACCTTTGTCACTCAATTTGTTTAATTTAAGAAGCAAAGAGAAGGGAAATGGCATACATAAAACATCAATGAACTTACAATTACATGAAGAAAAACACCATCAAAACACAGAGCCACAAGGATCCCAACAAGTGCTGCAAAACCCTGGTCTTTCCTTTGCCAAAAATGCTGAAAATGAATGTACAATAAAGTGCCAAGCAATCCCAAGTGTCCAACCTTGAAAATGACTGAGAAATTACATGATATAGACAAGCCTAACTCCTTCCCATACCTCTAGGGGTCGAGCTCATCATTCTAAGAGTTGTTTCAACCATATCTAAACAAGGAACTGAAAAATAGGCAATGAAACAACTTGCCTCTATATGCCAGGAAACTAATTCATTCACTCACATTTCACCTTTTGGTGAATGAATCTACTAAGACAAGTAAAAATGTGCCAAAATTACATCATGGTCATGAAATTACATCAATTTAGATCAAGAGTAACATCAAAAAGTGAAACTAGTCAAAACTGGCCGAAATTCTGAGCTGAAGAATGAAAAATAGGCCAAAATTCTCCATGCGTTGTGCCCAAAATCTCTATGCGTAGCACAACTTTGGAGCTATTTTGAGGCCCTTCCCGAAGTCCAAATTGAGCTCATGATAGCTTGTTAGAAATCCATACCTGTCTACTTTCCAACTCAGGTGTAATTTATGGAATTGGATGTCATTAACCCCTCCAAAACTTCAATCTCCCAAGACTGCTTCTTGTGGGTGCAAAAAGTGGCAGAAAGGCCATTTTCAGGGTGTTTTTGACCCTTTAGGCAACCCAAAACTTGATGAAATCCTTAGGTAATTCATGAGCATGCATAAATTTTGATAGAAAATCCATAAATACAAAGTTTTCCTCCAGAGGATCTCCCAATTATAAGCGCGCACCAAGTGGCGCTACGCGTTGGGCAGAAAAATATGTTTTGAAGCCAAAAAAATCAAAATTGACAAAAGTTTCTCCAAATTTGCTGAAATTTGGACTGAAGATCCATCATTGAGTATCATGGTCAGCCAAAGAAGATTCGGCTAAGATTCGAAGCCTATCATGCCTTTTACATCGTTTTATTGCTCTCCTTAGTCTTGCCTTCAGGATTTTGATCCTCGCTTTGCAAACATGAGTTCGTGCCCAATAATGATTTTTCATGTGCCTGAGCATGTCCTTGTCCTTTTTTTCCTTTGCCAACAACTTCTCTAAGTGGATCTTGACTCTCTTGAGCCAAGACTCCTGATCGGCGTTGATCTCTTGCTCAAGCGAAGTGAACTCCACCCTCCTTCTTTGGGCTGCTTGGCGGTTTTTCTTTATGTTTTTGCCACCTCTATGAGGCCTCCTGGGTGCAGGTAATTCTGTTGGTGAATCATTGTGGGTCTCCTCCTCATGCTCATATGACGGATCAGATGCCATCATTGCTACTGAATAAACTGTCTTGGAGCTACCTTAAACTATCTTGATGCAAAATAGGTGATTTTATGGTGTGCCTTGACCTTTGCCACCAAGGAGAACAGTGATAGGTGGGACTGTGGAGGGTGGAAACAATGAGGGATTTAGGGACTATTGGGGTAGGTTTTAGTTAAGAGAACAGGGAATTAGAGAGTACTTTGGGAGCTTTGGTATAGGACTAGGGTTTGGGAATAATGGGATTAGGTATTAGGGTTTTTAGTTTTAGGGATAAGGGGATAGGTGAGTGTGAATGAAAGGGGAGAGGGAAAGTAATATGAGTGAAGTGTAGTGAGAGCAACATGAAAATGGGGATACAATGGCAAAACTGCAATTTTGCAAACCCTAGGCAATTTTCTCAACACAACTTTGCAAGGAACTAGGGTTTCATTTTTAACCTATTGAAACACCATAAACACTGATGGAAACTCATAAATTGGCAATATGGAGGTGTTAACTTACTTTTGGAATGAATAATTTGCAATTTCGAGGAATATTTGAATGAATTTCAGGCTTTTTAGCCCAATGCGCTGCGCCAGTGTATTTTTTGCACTGTGGAGGGCAGCCCAATGCGCTGCACCATCTCTATGTGTAGCTCCTTTTTGCAGGAGCCTTTTGGAGGCCTTCCTGGTGTCCAAATTGGGCATAGGATAGCTCGTTGGAAAGGTTATTGAGTCTAATTTCCAACCCAACTAGAATTTTTCAATTTGGAGTTCATCTTCCCTTTCAAAAATCAAATCTCCCAAGACTAGTCAAAATGTGCCAAATGAGGCTGCCTCAAGGCAGAGTGCTATTGCAGTCAACTTTTGAAGGTGTTCCTCAACTCCAAATTGAGCTCATGATAGCTCATTGGAAACATATTTGTATCTAGTTATCATTTGACTCATCAAGAAAGTCATGTCGCCAACCAAGCTAGGAGAAAACTTGATTTTCCCAAGGTCACTTCAGAGGTGCATCAATTCTCCCGAGGCAACTGTATTTTCAACATTTCTATGAAACCATGACACATGTGTAAAAATTGAAGGATTTTTTTCTTCCTTGGCCTATTTTGGACAAAAAAATCTCTTATTTTTCCCAAATTCATATTTTATTGCTCAGTGTTAGCTCCTGCTGCAGCAGGTATTCATATTTCATGATTGGCATTTCACAGGCCAAATATGTTGTACTTTGCTTGCTGCAATGCTCCATATTTGCTCAAACAGTCTCCAAATGAAGAAGGCTACTTCAAGTTCATTCAATTGCCTTCAAATTTTGTAAATTTTTCCTGGTATCGCTACTTTTAGTTAAAGGGAGGTCCAAACAGTTTAATCTTGGTCTCCCTAGGTTTAAATTTCTTGTTTTAGAATATAGAGATTGTAAGTCTGTCCAAACAGTTTAATCTTGGCAGATCCTTAGATAGGTAGAGAAACGGAAGAGTCCAACAGTTTAATCTGGGCTCTGGAAGGAATAAGGGTAGTAGGTAGATAGGAAAGCATCAAAAGAAAATGTATGATGGGTTTGCAAGTCTAAGTGCACCCCCAAGCAAAAGAAGAAAAAATGCTAGGCAAGTAGGCTGGGTAGGTAGTTCCGAGGCTGATTCAATTGCTGACCAGTTCCAAGTTTTCAGGTATCATATCATGTAGAACATAATCAGCAAAGATTTGTAAGCAAAAAGGCTCAAATGAGGTATAACTGACTTCACTTCTCTGTTTTCCCCAATCATTAACTAACATCCCCAAAAGAGGTCAAGATCTGCTTGACACCTCTTGAGCTCATCATCTTCATCACTCCGGTTGAGTAAAGATCTACTTTACTCAAAGTTGTTCCATATCTTCTCCCGAAATATGGCCCTACCCCCTGTAACAGCCTAAGTCTCCCGAACTTAGCGCTTTCTTATCATCTCCATATTAACTACTAACTTTATTATGTAGCTCCCTATGTTTCCCGTCCCCGTATTAATATTAAGTAAAATCCCTTATGTAATATCCCCCCCTAGTTGAAAAATAACCATATCAGTTCCCGGGAATTGTTCAGTTTATCAGAAACTAAGCAAGAGCCCCGACCCCCTAACCACTCCCCAAAATACGATGGACTCCTTCCAAAGTATAAAGTCCCTCGAGGTAGTCGGACCCCTTCCGAAAACCTTATATGACCTTCACACCCACTTACTTACCTTTTCCCCTCAAAACCGTTTTTCGCGTCGCAGCCTCGCACTCTCACATTCATGCAAAACATAGCCCATCCCCCCCCCCGCCGATGCGATATTGCGATATCAGCGATCGGCGATCACAAATGCCAAGTGTCCAACCTGTCCACCTTTCCTCTCCGCTGATGCGATATCGCGATATCGCATGTCGGCAGTCGCAAGCGCCAAAAGCACAACCCAATGACCCCCCTCTTTCCCCGCCGACGCGATATCGCATCGCTATCTCTTCACCACAGTCTATCCAGTACCTCACCACGTCACGCTGTACCAGGGACCCACAACTGACGTCATCCGCCGTACAGCCGACGCCATGCTTAAGTCAGCAGCCAGAAAAGCCGAAAAAGCTTCGCGCAGGAAGAAAAGTCGCACTTCGGAGCTCCAGATCAAGAAACAGAGGAAGTTTCCGATGCGTGAATAGCGCGAAGCGCTATTCACGCATCGCTACGGTAAATAGACCATTTCGAGGAATCTTCAGGGAATCTTCTGGTTGCTGAGCCCACTGCGCACTGAAAAAGCCCAAAAATCGCCCAAACATGCCAAAGGATCCGGTTTGAAGACAGCAGCAGATCATTCACAGAGTTTAAAGTGTATCAGATCAAATCAGCAGGCTTCAAGCGTGTCAAAGAGTATCAGTCGATGGCGGAAATCATCAATGTAGCGGCAAAGTGTATCAGAGAATATCTTGAGCAGTGGCCCAAAGAATGAGAAATTTGAATATCTTCCAGCAGATCCATAGGAGGAGAGAAAAATCACTTAAACCTCTCAAATCATAATAATTGCACATTCAATTCGCACCAAAGCCGAACTGCAGCCCCAAAGCACATTCACTCCAACAACACCGCATCTGGTCCCCAAGGGCCACCTCGTCACCTGCTCCGATTCAACTGCCCCGAGCGCAACCAAAAAGATTTACTCGCATTTATTTCCAGTAGCATTTAGATTTTTGGAGAGTTCTAAGCAGACCTGTCAAGGTCACTTGTAATGATGTCTTCCTAATATTTTGTTTATAAATACCACTCGAAGCGATATTGTAAAGGGTTGGTTGGTTGGTAGTAGTAGTTGTTGGTCAGTTTCCTTTCCAGCAATTTTCTCTGAGTAAAGACTCGCACTGTAACTGTCATATTTTTTCATAATCAAAGATTGCTGAAAGCATGGATTGCGAAACAACTTGATGTTTTCTCTTGGCCAAGGAATGATCACGGAATTCCTGTGTCTCTGCATGATCCAATAAGTGTTCTTCCTCCCTGTTTATTTTACGTTTTTATCATCTTTCCGCCATTCTAAGTTGCAGGAAAAAGAATAGCTTAAGATTTGTTTAAGTACACCTTAAGTTCAATTTCTGCACTTTTCGATGTTTTCTTCTGAAACGGCCATGAGCTAGAATTCTTAACTGCTCTAGTTTACCCCGTTTCTTTCATATATGGGTGCATGTCTTTGGAATTCTTAACTGCTCCGGGATCCCACTCATCCATTTCTCCCTTCTGTCAGCATGATGAAATGATTCTCTTTTGCCTTTCATCCCTGATGTTCATTCCGTACTTTCAGCAGCTTCAATGTTGTATCCTGCGTGGCTATCCCGCTCCGTATCCCCTTGTGACCAAGAAAACGCTCGCATGCATCAATCTGTGACTCCATGCCCAATGGTTCTAAACTTATAACACCTTACTGTGCCTCTTTACTCGAGAATCCTACCTTCCTCCCAATCACAGTCAACATTCCCTTGAATTCAGAAAGCTAGCCTAAAATCATCAACTAAGGTTGAATCTAGATCAACTGAGGTTGAATCTAAAGGAGAGAGCCCTCTCCGATTGCAGGTGGGCTAGAACCTGCAATCAGAAGATTGGTTGGTGGTTACCTCGTCCGTATCCCTAATAGGAGCCTAGGGACAACCTGAGTGATAACAGGAAGTCTTAACTACCTCACTACTACTGGACCAAACATTTCATCTGTTGTTGGAACCCTTTCCAGGTTTATGCAAAAACCTTGTGAGAGTCATTGGTCTGCTGGAAAAAGAGTTCTAAGGTACTTGAAGGGAAGTCAAGACTTTGGAATCAAATATACATAGGTTGATGACTTCAACTTGATTGGATACTTTGATGGAGATAAGGAAAATGGAGTATGTACTTCAAGTAATGTTATGAGTTTTGGATCATGAGCTATACCTTGGAGGTCACGCAAGCAGTCAACTCCAACAAATTCCACAACAAAGATAGAATATGTGGCAGATACAAAAGAAACCAAGGAGATTGTGCGGCTCAGGAAAATTCTTGAAAATTTGTAGGAGAAACAAGTGCATTCTAGTCCTCTTTTAATTGAAAATACTTCTACAATAAAATTGGCCAAGAATCCAAAGTTCCATGATCAATCCAAGCATATAAATACAAAGTATCATTTGATTCAACATCATGTTGAGGCCAAGCCTATTCACCTATGCTATTGTTCCACAAATGAGCAGGTTGCAGACATCTTCACCAAAGAGCTTGGAAGAGAAAAGTTTGAAAGATTCATAATGATGATTGGACTTACAAACACCCCTTCAGATTAAAGGAGGGAATGTTGACACCTAATCATTTGGGATTGGGAAAACATTTTGTAAATATGTAAATACAAAATGAGAATATGAGGAGACCCTGGAATGTGAATCCAAAGAGTCTTACTCCTATATGTATATATTGATGACCTTCTTAATAAAAGTTAGGTTTATAGAGTTATCAATGATATTTATGAATGGGAATTACTAAGAGGGGGCAGACGGGGGGTGAATCATTTATTCAAATTCATTATTTTCGCTCAACTTAATTTTCTTCTTATGCAGCTAATGGTTTATGTTTGTACTCAATCATTATTGAATTCCTTTTGCAAGTGTCAAAGAGAGAAATTTGCAGATTTACTTATCAAGAATTCAAAACATTCACACAACATTCAAGAACAAACACATGAAGACACCATATATAAGTGGAAACCCCGAAGGGAGAAAACCATGAATCTTAAGTTGAAAGTGATGTAAAGGAACGCTGCTACTCCTTATTACATTAGATTTTTGTAGGCTCCAACGTGGAAGAGGCTCCTATCTCAAAGGAAGCTCCAACTCCCACAAGTTTTTTGTAGGCTACAACCCATATGAGGCTCCTACCTCAACAGGCTACAACCTGTTTTTTTCAAGCTGCAACATAGAAAAGAACATAAATTTCTCAATCACAACATCAAGTCACAAATGTTGGTTACCTCATATACAATTTTGTTGTCAAAATTATTGTTGAATTGCTTCTTCTTTTCACTCTTTTTCTCTTTTGCTATTGCTCATCAACTCTTTTATGCAGACTCCTTCCACTCAAAAAGAAAATACTATTTTTCATTCCAGATTGTATATTTTATAAGCAAGCCATCTTGGCTATTTGTATTCTTTGCAGGAATCTAAGATGAAGCATAGTCTCTTGGACTTCCAAAAACTACTCACAAACTTGTATTTTCACTTTCAATTCTCAAAATTATTTGTAATATAAAATAGAGTTGAACTAACAACTCATTCAGTAATAATTAGAAGAGACAAATCACATTTGTATCATCTACATTTTCTATTCAAAGAAATATATGCATTTCAACTTTTGTCTCAATGTTTAGCCTTCACATTGATTAGCACAGTGTTTGCACTTCACATCACTTACAACATTTTATATTCAACATTCAACATTTATGTACACTTTCCATTCAACATAAATTATCACCAATGTGCTCAATGACATCAATAACATTCATCGACATTAATCAATCAACTTAATTTGACATCAATGTCAATATTGCCAACATAAGTTGGCCTTGTCCTAGATGGCCAAAAGCCTATATAAATAGACGTATGTGTGGGAGAGATTAACTATCAATTAAACAATTCAGATCTATTCTAAAAGTCTTTAGCAAAGGAAGAGGGCAACAAAACAAGGGTTCACAACTTGTGAACCAAGAAGAGGAGCTCGAGTTTCATTGAGTAGGTCGAGTTCTATTGGAGAGGCCGAAATTGTTGGAAGTCGAGGCTGAATTTTGTTGAATGCTAAGTTTTTAAGGAAGGTTTTCCAGAGGTGATTTTTGCACATTCTCTTGTATTTTTCTATGTTTTTATCCTTGCTTATTTCTAGAGAAGGACAAGCCTTGGTCTCTCTAGGTCATAGGCCTATAGGACAACTTAAAGAGAAGTGACTACAAAATTATAAGGGTTGTAAAAGCTAAGTGTTGGGTACAATCTGCAAGGTGGGAAAATCTACTTTTTGACCAGTCTATAAGCCTAAATATTGACAATTGAACAATGAACTACAAAGTGCTAGATTGAATTGAATTGCAGTAGTGGAGTGTTGTCATCTATAAACAGGATGGAGCCTGAGCAACTATAAATTGGTGTTTACAGAGGATAGATGTCCTCATCATTTTGGTAGGTTGAAGGTTGCAACATTGTAAGTTGGTGCTTATAGAGGACTAGAGTACTCATAGGTGGTTGCATGTAACATTGTAACAAATTGAATATAGTTATACAAGCATTAAAGTTTTCTCCCAGTCTGGGTTTACACATAAATGTTTGTGTTCATGCATTGTGTTAGTGATTGATGTGGTGGTGTGACTTCTATTTTAAGTGAAAAGAATTTAAATTTAAGTAATATTGATTCATCCCCCCCAACCCCGTCCCCTCCCCCAACCAAAAACATGGGAAAAATTGTTACATTTAGCATAATTTTGTTACAATACTACATATCTCATGAGCATTGGCATGACTCCTTTTCAAAGCCTTGTATGGTTATGAAGTCTCTACATTTGTCGATTTGGTCATTTATGATTCCAGAGCTCCAAAAGCTCTTGAGTGGGCTAAAGAGAACCAAGATATACTCAACACACTCAAGAAGAATATTCGATTGCACAAGAACAACAAAAGAAATATGCAAATTTCCATCAACTCGAGAGGTCTTTTGAGGTGGAAGATATGGTAATTTTGCGTCTTCAACCTTACAGGCAACCTTCATTGAAGATCAATGGAGCGGAAAAGCTTAAACCCCAATTTTACGGGCCTTTCAAGGTGATTAGGAAAATTGGTGAAGTAGCATATGAGTTGGAGCTGCCTTCTACAAGAAAGATTCGCAATGTACTTCATGTATCATGCCTAAAAAAGGCTCTTTGGTAGCATGTGACTTCTATTGATATGTGGTTATCATTGATGTCAACCCAAGTAGCACTAGGAGATGCCCCGCCTTTGTTGACCAAAATGACATGGCAATTCTTGGCTCTTCAAGTCTGCATCATTCTTGTTGAATTCTCCTCATTGAGCTAATTCCAGTGGTATGTGGCACACCACGAGAGTCTTCACGGTTTGTGAGCTATGCCAGTCTGAAGATGAAGAAACCAAGTTGTGGGTAAAACCCCAAAAGATGATGATGTGACTCCCTATCATTAGTCAAATCACGAAGATGGGATTTTCATCAAAATTTCTACGTTCAAACTATTTCACAGAAGGTCTAAATGATTATTTTTGAATTATCAAATCATGAAAGGGTCTTTGACTTCAAGTAAAATTTAAATTCTCATCTCCAAAAGAGTAGACAACCTATCTTTGGGCTTCAACTTAAATAGAATTCAAATTTCAAAAGGCATACCCTCCTAAAATTCCTCTGACTCTCCTTTGGAAGCCCCTTTCTATCCATGAGTAAAACTATATAAGGGCATTCAATTAGTCCTCACAAAGTATGAACTTAATTAACATCTTTTGATTGATCTTTCTCATAAACTATCTCGGCCCCGTAGAGGCAATGATAGATCATACGAGAGGCATTTGAGATTTATGGGTTGGTAATAGGTATCTATCAAGGGTTTGGTTCAAGGAGCTACACACCTATTCAACCCTCATTTTGTGCTTATGCAGTGAAGAAACCTCATCACTTATGCAGCTTGGTTACCTAAATTTATTTGTGGATCCTTGATGATGTTTAAGTTATGATCTGAACAAAACGAAATCAGATTTTTGTTGCCCTAATCTTTGCAGATACTTTTGACTCTTCTTAAGGTCTATCCTTTGAAGTCTGAAAGGTGATGCTTGTGGGCGTAAAACTGTGACTTGTTCATAGCCTAATAGAAGAAACATAATTGAAGTTTGTTGAAACAATCAAGACCTGGTTCATCAAATTCTCCAAATCTCAACTCATTTGAAAGTGCAACAGTTTCGGCCCTCTAGGGCATCAAAATTTGAGCAGAAGAGATGATTTATAAGGTCAATCTCTGCGGTCATTATGTGAAGCAATCACAATAGTGTTAAGTGACTATCAATTTAGATCCTATTTTATTGCAAAGAAGTATTTAGTATTGTTAAACACATTACATGGCAAAGACAGAATGTGAATGATAAGCATGAGAGTATGTCTATTATTGACAATGATATACATTTATAGTACATGGTGTGACCCTTGGATTCATATTCCAAGTGGTCTCTTGGACTCCCTTTGGCTATTCGGCTTCCACACCAACCCTTAGAGGATTAGGTGTCCAACATTCCCCCCTTAATCCGAAGGGTTATGTATGAGTCCAATAAGAGAGTTGTAATACAAAACGTGCAAAAATGCATGGCAACACTAGGTTGAATGTGCTCTCTGAAATGTTGGTATCAAGGGAGGTGGTTTAAGGATGACCACCAACTCTGGAACGCTTAGTGCAGTTCTCGGAACTCTTTCAGGTCTAGCAAGAAGCTAAGATATTCTGCTATAGGAAGTGTTATTGATGTTTTGAAGAGGGAGACCTTCAACCTTAAAAGGGAGGTCTCAACCTGTGATGGTTTAAGGATTACCACCAACTCTAGAATACTTAATGCAATTCTTGGAACTCTTCCAAAATTGGAAAGAAGTTGAAATCTTCTGCTAGAGGAAGTGTCTCCAATTCTTTGAAGAGGCATCACCAACTGAAGGCATGCTCAAGGGCATCTTTGTCTCTAGTTACAACTCTGAATCTGGTATGGCAAGTTGTGGCTCAAGCTCGCTTGATGTGGCTTTGAAGCTTGTAGATGACCATCACTTCCGCCCTATCAGATACAAGGTGAGATGATGGAGAAAACTCAACCGCAAGATTATTCAATACTCTAGAACAAGTTCAAACATATGACTGAAATGTCTTCTTGGTTGTTGATGCCCATTGCCAAGAAGTGATCCATCCAAGATGAATCTTTGCTCTTGCAGGAGGCTTGTTTTTGAACCATCTGTTTGAAGAATGATTGGTTTTATGACAGTGCTTACATGGATGAAGATCAAAACAATGATCTTTCATATGGCCAACTCGATCACAATGTTTGCATTTAACATTCTGTTGTTGCTACTGTGGAAGAGGAGCAGAATCTGGAATAGGTGAAGGTGAACTGTCATGAAGGAATCCAGCGCTCTGAAATTGAATGAGCTTTGAGTAATCTGGAATATGAAAGGAAACCTCCTTATTATATCCAAGATCAGTTTTGTGCTTGTTATGGACAAGCTCTTCCCAAGGTCTGATGATGGGCTTGGGAAGTGTTAGGCCAGGCAATAACTCTCCAATAGGCAGTAAAACTGATTCGATTTATTTCATTAGGTATGCTATTGTTATAGACAAAAGGGTGTGACTGCTCAGTTCATCTCCTGATGACTGTTCACATTCCTAATTTAACTATTTACATAAATTCACCCAATCGCGAGGATTAGGTGTCAACATTCCCCCCCTTAATCTGAAGGGATGTTGGTAAGTCCAAGCATCGTTCTGAATCTTTCAAGTTTTTCCTTCCAAGCGCTTTGGTGAAGATGTCTGCAATTTTCTCATTTGTGGAACAATGATGGAGATGGATTGTTTTGGCCTCAACATGATGTCGGATCAGATGATATTTAGTATTGA